>JAVTVY010001794.1:0-36595 GCA_036873755.1 Hanleya hanleyi | reverse complement strand
CGCAAACAAGACGAGACAATTTTCGTTATTTCATTTGATTGGACACTTGCTGCCGTCGCGTGGTCATTGGATTTTTGCGCCATATGCACTCGCCGCCGTTTCTTGTTAGAATATTGACATTTCACAAGGTAAATAATGAATACGGCAGCGGACTAAACAAGAGATCCATCCCTTCTGAGAACACAGCCTTCTGAGCATGAAGAAAGGAATGATATTTCCACCGTCACTATATGATGTGCTTGTATTTCATTACAGATGTACCATTGTGTAGTTATCATCTGTGTGCCATTCTATTTTAATCGACAGCATGGTGACATACCAATGTTGCTTAGCCAGCGATTCAATCGATGGTATATCCACTGTAGCTCGTTCATGACAGAGTTTCTTCTTTGAAAATTATTTTTCTACACACAAGCGAGGACTAAAGTTATTAAACCTGGGCAATTATAGCATGATTTATCTATAACTTTTTCTGTCTACACATATAGATAATATATAGATATTGCTCGATATTCAACGATGCTTGATTTAGAGAAATGTTGTTTGGTAATAATTCCTATCAACATCATAATTACATAAATGTGGTTCATCAAAAACATGTTGACTAATACGATCTGGCAAGGAGGAAGGTCGATTTATAGTGAGGTAGAACAACACATAAACAACACAAGCATTCGTCAAACTATCGCAGGTAGATCTTGTCCTATTACAACTTATATACTTCTTGTGTTGGTAAAATAGAATGTTACACACGGCGTGTTGAAACAACACAACTCTGGTGCTAAAAGAATAAGCATGTCTGAAAACAGCACAAGCTGGTGTCAGAAGACAGGACTTGGATTCAAACAGCAGACGACTTGTGTTGGTAAAATAGTACAAAAGGTACAATCAACACAGGTACTGTGTTGAAACAACACCTAACACTCAACGCAACTCTCGTGTCTAAAGAACACAAGACTTGCCAGAGCTGGTAACAAAGCTGAATAAGCTGGCGAAGAAACAGCACAAGTTGGTGGCAAATCGACACAAGCTGGTGACAAACCAGCACAAGTTCGAGACAAAACAGCACAAGCTGTTGACACTCCAGTACAAGCTGGTGACATACCAATAAGTCGGTGAGAAAACGGCACAAGCTGGCGACAAAACAGCACAAGCTGGTAACAAAACAGCACACGCTGGCTACAAAGCAACAAAGCAGCCCAAGCTGGCGACAAAACAGCACAAGCTGGTGAAAAACGGCATAAACCGGTGACAAAGCCACAAAAGCTGGTGACGAAACAGCGCAGGCTGGTGATCAATCAGTATAAGCTGGTGACACAACAATACAAGTTGGTGGCAAAACGACACAAGCTGGTGACAAACCAGTACAAGCTGGCGACAATGCAGCAAAAGACATTGACATACCAGTAAAAGCTGGTGACATTCCAGTACAAGTTGGTGAAAACCAGCACAAGTTGGTGACAAGCAAGCACAAGCTGGAGCCAAAACAGCTCAAAATGATGAAAAAAGAACAGCAAAAGCTGGTGAAAAAAGAGCAAGAGCTGGTGACAAAGCGGTACAAGCTGATGACAAAACTGCAAAAGTTGGTGACAAAACAGCAGAGTATTTGCGTTAAAACAACACACAACATATCCTCATGAAACAGGACACACGACTGATATTAAAACAACGCAAGTTTATAAGTATGCATGACGTTGGAAGCTGGCAGTTTCATACGACAAAAGACGTATTTTGCGGGCCACTTTTTTCTTAGAGCAGTGAAAATTCGCCCAGCATCAACGTCATAATTCAAAATGCACAAATGTCATGGTAATTTTATATTTGGCAAAATCGGCCTGCATTTTGGTAGATTTTCATGAAATTTCGGGATAAAAGCATACAAATCATTTCTCGATACGATGCGAAATGTTAGTTCTCTGAGAATAATTGGCTTCGATATATTGCCCAAAGTCTGCGACTTTAGAAATGTGAGGCAGACAGTATTTGTTGTTATTACAATATGACTACGACAGCCACCATTATTTAGGAATTAGCACAATACTCAATAAATTCACAGCCTTAGATCTAATCTCGTCGACAAACAGTGCAATATTTAGTGCCACAGAGATCGAATAAAAATAACTGTCCTTCCGTACGTCAGTATGAGGAACAATCCATATAATAACATGATTATGCTTGAATCAGTCAGGAGTTCATCACTTCAGCCGTTCATGATAACGATAATTGAATAATGGAATACCAATTTTCACAGTTTGGTATCACTCGGCTCATAGTCTAATGACAAATCAACGCTTCGATAAAGGAGAAGTTCGTGCAGGGAGGTCACTGGCTTGCAATGATTCGCAACATTTCAACCCAAGCGTTTAGTCTTCAAACATAACATTTGCTCACTTTTTCTACCCTGTCTGGCCTGGACGTTTCTTGATGTGCCGCAGCATGGGGGCTTCTAAATATTTTCGTTATCCCTTAGGTTATAGTGGCTGAACTTATAACCCTGTAATTTCGCTTAAGCCGGTGCTAGCGGTAGTGTGGGTACTCCATGGTTTTCGCATGAACAACTGCAATAAAAGCGCTGGCTACGTCGTAGAATCCTACGTATTCTAATCTGAATGTGAGGTGCCGAAGGACGCTTTCCTGTTGAGTCATATGGTTGCTTTTTAGTAGCCAATTTTTCCCACCTCTTACATATCTCACCAATTTAGCTCACGCTCTACTAGTAAATGTAAAATATCCAAGATGGCCGCTATGATGACGTCACACTGATGTCACATCGTCGGGGAGAGCATTTTTCAGCTTATTTTGATCGAGTTTTGTCCAAACAATTGTGGGAATTTTTGGAGTAAAAAGTGCTCAGTATGTTGGAGAATAATTAATTATATATGAAATAAAATAATTTTCTGTTCTTTGAAGCAGATAAACGCCAAAATATTTTAAGAAAAGGAAGAAAAGCTACAAATTTCTGATGATCCCTTATGGCGTTATTATTCATTTACCCATGAGCCTTGCACCTAGTAGTATGCGAATGGGATGAAAATTTCGCGGATACGATCAATTATAGACGCTTACAATGTTAATTTGATAAAAGGTTTTCCTTGTGAAGTTACGAAGACAAGTTTGCAGGTAGCTAAAAATTCCGTTTTTTCCTATGTTCCAAGTAGATGTAGATTTTATATGAGACTTGGTGCATACTCTCTAAAATAATTAGACCGAGACTTTCTTTTTGCTTGAAAATGTCCAATCTAATAGATTGAAAACGATAAAATCAATCTGTTGTAGACAGAAAATTCAATGTACTAGACTGAAATTGCCAATCTAATGACTTTAATGCATATGCTCATCAAAGCTGTCATATCGCTAAAAGCTTTTTCACCGGAAAAAAGGTGTTAAACACTATTTTGTGGACCGCCCATGGCCGCCATCTTGGATTTACACATGGTCCTTGCAACTATGCAAATAGGCTGAAAATGACCCCAGTATGAAACGCGGAAATTCACAATGTTTCAGATCTCTAGCCTGTTCGTTCCAGAGTGTACCACCACGAGTGTGGCTTAAATTTGTTTTAGATATTAACGGGAAATGGAAAAGATTATATTCTTAGAATTATAATCTAAACACGTTGATAACCTAAACGCCAAAATAACGCTAATATTAGAAAAGGTGAACAAGATTCATATTCCATCGCTAACCTTCAGGTTTACAGTCTGGTTTCCTGGTTGTATACGATGGTCGTTTTGAGGTGCAAATAATAGGTCTTGTTGGCATTGTCCTATTTTTTTTCTAAAAAGATAAGTAGCTATGAGAGTACCATATTTTGATTCATAATTGAATAGAAAACGGAAATCATTTTGAACCTTCTCCGGCCTGGACTGACTTCAAGGCGAAAAGCTTGAGATAACAAGCACTCGGATCTGAATTCCAATTGTCCCAAACCCTGATGACGTATTATCTCTCTCAGTCACGTGCTGAATTGTGTGAACACATATCCAGAAATCTAGCATCGCTTATAACACGAAACCAATTAATGTGTCATTGTCAATGCAAAGTGCATGTGCCGCAAGGAGTGAAGTCCTACATGTAACCCGATACACCAAATTAAAGCTTGCTCTTCCGACTGTTCCAGCCCAGGGACCTCGCGCTGGCATTTAGGATGATATCAGGTTACATGAGGCGGGTGACAGGCTAAATGAATTGTGTAAAGATCCCACCAGCCATGTAATTGTCACGGATGTTGGGGGCCTGCATTGCATCAATGGATAGACGTGTGATTTTATTGTCATGGGTGTAGGGAGCCTACGTCATCAGGTTTCAGGACAATTCTTTTTTCCATACACTTTGTCCTATTCTGTCCATTTGCGCATGGATCATTTAATACTTTCGGAAAGGCGAAACACTCTGGATCATTTTAAAATGCTCATAAACCTCACTGAATAGTAATAGGCAGATATGTTGGTGATCAAATATATTCATCTTTGAATTAAGTAATGTTTGAGAAACAAGCTAAGCGACCTTGATGTATCGGAGGATCATAGACATTTCACCTAACCGAATATTAAAGCAATCCTTAGAACACGAATATATCGCCTTTCAAAGGTTCAGTTTACCAACTGAATACGCTGAATGATTAAAGTGGACGTATTCGCGCAAATTTATTAATTAATCACAGTTGATACATTGGCAGAGGGAAATCCCAGGTCAAACCACCTCTGATTTTAAAGAAAGTGAGAATATAATATCGCGTACCACATTTTTTTCAGATATTCTCCTCTTAGCAAAGTGATGAGCTTATCAGTACGGTGGTCCATAGAGGAGACTGTTTTTTTTGTTTTTTGTTTTTTGTTTTTTTACATTTTTTGTTTTTTAGCTTTCTTCATTTTCTTTGTATTTCCCACGAAATCAACTGATTTTTAAATAATTTTCTCCATCTTTCTGTGATTTGCACTACAATTTATTGCGATTTTTTTGCAAAAAAATTCTTTCTTTAATTTGCTCGAATCACTTTACGACATTTGCTGATGACTTTTTGCCATTTAAACGGATGTATTGTAAAGAAACCAGAAACATTTTCTAAACAATAGATCCTGAAGGATCTTGGCGCCCACCATTGTCCGATAATTGTAAGCTAATGACAAGAGGATCTTCTTGTCCATTGTTACTAAGAACAAAGGAATGATTTGTAATTTTGTTTGCAAAATTTCGAATTTGAGTGAAAAAGATCGAAAAAGGGACACTGGAAAACACCAAGATATTATCTTTCTAAGTTTCAGGAGTTTCAAGATTTCTAGAAACTGTACTTGATGTCGGTTGTTACTTATAGTACAAGTGAAATGAGCAAAGTTAGTCTTAAAGTGGGTGTCCAGAGGATCGTTCATCTTCGTTTTGTAGTTTTTTTTCCCCGCACGTGTCATCATTGGGCACTGGAAGCGAAGACAGATGTCTTTGACACTTTCGCATGAGCTATGAAACATTCATGGGGAAATCCAAGATGGCTGCCTGGTGGCCATATTGGATGTTCGAATCGGACCAGAAAAGGTATATTGCACAACTAGACCCCAAGAGGAACCTGTGTACCAAATTTGAGGGAGATCCATGCAGTAGTTCCTGAGAAATCGCAATGACAAGGTTTCATGGGGAAATCCAAGATGGCTGCCTGGTTGCCATATTGGCTTTTCGAATCGGACCAGAAAAGGTATCTTGCACAACTAGACCCCAAGGGGATCCTGTGTACCAAATTTGAGAAAGATCCATGCCGTAGTTCCTGAGAAATCACGATAACAAAGTTTCATGGGGAAATCCAAGATGGCTGCCTGGTGGCCATATTGGATTTTCGAATAGGACCAGAAAAGGTATCTTGCACAACTAGACCCCAAGGGGAACCTGTGTACCACATTTCATAAAGATCCACGCAGTA
The DNA here is from genome assembly GCA_036873755.1 of Hanleya hanleyi. Taxonomy (NCBI): domain Eukaryota; kingdom Metazoa; phylum Mollusca; class Polyplacophora; order Lepidopleurida; family Hanleyidae; genus Hanleya; species Hanleya hanleyi. The sequence goes on along the minus strand of JAVTVY010001794.1, from coordinate 30,687 downwards.
GTTCCTGAGAAATCGCGATAACAAGAATTGTTTACGGACGGACTGACTGACTGACTGACGACGGACCACGGACTAAAAGCGATTTGAACAGCCCACCATCTGGTGATGGTGGGCTAAAAATGCAAGATAATTCAAAATCTGTAAATAGTGTAAAGAGTGTACACCGATGTGGAAATGTTTTCACCTCTGTTATAATATTTTACACAGCGGTGTAAATAGTTTACACCGAGTGGAAATGTTTACATCGCGAGCGAAACATTTACACCTCGGTGTAAATTGTTTCCACCGAGGTGCAAACTACTGTCTTTGGTAAAATGGTTGGAGCATCGATTAAAATAAATGATGGACAATAACATTTTGGGCAGATTGGATTACTTCTGTAAATATTTTTCTTTTTGGATTTCTTTTCGTGTTGAGCTTTGCTCCGCAATATACGGGCATTGAAACTCTTGTAGTGTGCCGACACAATTGCCCTATCATTACTCTAGGCAAAATCCAGGGAACAAGAATGCTAATCGATAACACATTTGTCTTGAATAGCTAAGAATGGTGGTCTTTTGAAATTTATCCCCACACGGCCTGGGGGAGGGGGGGGAGGGGGTGCATCATGCCGCTCTATCATATTTTCTACACTATTTTCGAAAAGACGAAAATTAGGATCCGGTGCAAATCCTGTTGGTGTCATTTTCGTAACCCCTTCGTATAAAGGTCATGGGTAAATTCAAAATGGCTCAGATGAAGCTGTGACTGAACAGTTTTTGTCGTTTTTCATCAAAATATTTACCCTTTCACGCATAAAAATAACCAAATTTTCACATCAGACAATTATTTTAAATTTTTTAGGTCATTATGCGGAGAAACTTCCAATTTTTTTTTAATCTGAACGAAACATAAACCCAAATTTTTTCGAATATGCCGTCACTGTGACATCATCAGTGCGGCCATCTCAGATTTTGTTTACATTTCCTGGTAGAACTTAATCCAACATATGGGAAGTCTCAATCCCCTAGCCCAACAGGAAAGAAAATTATTTAAAGGACCGAAATGAGACGAAATGATCCCTTCTCAGGCAGGATTTAAGTGTCCCAGGCCAGGTAGGGTTAAAGACTGTTTTCGAACTCTTTGTGGTCATTGCCCACTCGTTTTTATGTAGCATGTCTGCTTCATACGTCAACGATCAACGTAAAATATCTTGAAGTGGTTGCACAAATTTTTTGTAACTACAAAGTGGATATTTCAAACCTATCCCCCGTGCACTGGGCATAGAGAGCGAACACCCCATGACACATTAATTGTTACATCACCTCACAGAGGTGTTCAGTGAAGTTTTCGATTGTAATTCAATGGCTTGCGAGGTTGACGTTCCTCTGCTTTATTTTTATGGAGCGCATAATTGTCATTAAGCGTTGCTCGAAGCCAAACCATGATGTTTCATCGCGATAAATTCCTCGAACGCACAAAACGTGGCATTCTGATACGACCTGTAAGTTCACAATAGCCATGGAAATGTTTTGCATCCCTCACATGCGACCAGCCAACTACTTTGGCAGCGCTTGTCTATATATACGCAGCGATCACAACACCTCCATCGTTCAAGCTGTGGAACGCAAATCCTCGCGCTACACTCGCGAAAAACACATCTGAGCTCGCCAACAATCCTTGAAGAAACCACTGACTGTCTCCCGGATCTTGTCCTGGTATTGCACATAATGGACGTCAGTGGTGTTAGCCCTGGGCATTAATATGCTTCTTCGCTAATCTGCTCAAAGTTTATGCTCTTTGCATCAGCTTGTGAGCCACTGTAATGTCACCTGTGAGCGAATTAGTTGAAAATAATATTTTAAAGCCAGACAGGCCCAGAGACTTCACGATTTCAACCACAAAGAACACTTATTCGAGGAAATTGGCCATACAGTGACGAATAGGGATGTTAGCCCTAGGAACAAGGTCTTGATTCTTCGCCTCTTTCCCATATATCAGGGACGTACAAATGGATGTTTCGCGCTGCTGTACAGACCTGTCACGTGAATGCGGACATCTTATTGATGGTTTAGCGTTATTTACAATGTCTAAACCCTTTTCATTGTGACCTGTATTGTCTGTTTGTTTTTGGTTTTTTTTTTCTCGTGGAGCGCAAATCTTCACTGATACCCCGCCTGTGTCTGCCGTTTTCACTACCCGCTAACCCGGTCTTCAGGAACCTTCAGTTGCAATACCTACTCACCCTTTTGACCATCGTAAGCTAACCGCCGTGAGCCCCCGCGCTAACCTTTCGAAACCCTTGGTCGCATATTCCTCTCGCTTTCGCCCTGTCTCGGTCACACATTCTGTCTTCCAGTCCTTCCTTCATTCGACCTTGCCCTCAGCGGGCCTTCCATCTGATTCCGTTTCTGGACAGTTTCCGCCGAGGCGAAGCGTCGTATGAGCTGGGGTCTCAGGGGGGATAATCCAATGTCTCGTGGAATGGTCCTCTGAGGCTTATTTTCTTTATCTGGATTTTGATTTCACTCGCTCTGTTTCCACTTCACAAACCTTTGTCCGTTCTGCCGCATGTAATATTTATGGCCTTGTTCTCTTCCCCTCCCCCATCGAAAGCAACAGCGTATACGGGGGTGATTTTTGATGGGTAAATAGTAGGCCAGGTCAGCCTTATGACCTACTTGTGCTTATCTGCTTATCTATAGCTAGTCAAGCCAATCTTAACATCTACTTGCATTCATCAATATTATCATTTTTGCGCTTACCTGGCTGTCCAAACCACCACAAACATTTGTATGCATGCCTTTGTATGCCTCTGTGCTAATTTCAATGTGAAAGTATTTCGGGTTCTGCGCTTCGCATCATGCTTCAAATTCAATAATGCCTTTTTGACGCCATGTAGTTCCCGTGCAATGTAAACAGTGACTTTGTTATTTCGGTTCATTTTCCGAGAAGACGCAATTGATCACATATTGAACTGGAAATGTATTTTTTTTTTTTTTTTACCGTCCCTTTTTAAAATTTCCCATGGGTGGATAAACTGGAGGCCAGTTCAGGATTATGGCCTTCACCGTTCCTCCATTGTCAGTTGCTACTAGCAGAACTTTATTAGAGGTGTTAGTTAGTCCACTACCAGTGCTAACACATGCCGCCCGTAAGCCCTTACAGGCTACATAACATCATTGTAAGCAGCTAACAGCGTTTTCCATGTTAACAAAAATAGTAGCTAACCATAGATTTCTGTATGATTGTTCCGTCCTCATTCCTCATGTCTCGCAAGTCCGTTTCCCTGTAGATGAATGTACATTTATGTTGGCATTTATTTATTTTATTAGGCTTGGGTTAGTAGAAGAAAACACAGTACAATCATATTACCATCCACTGTTGGCTCCGCGTGGGTTCGATCCCGCCGACCGCACACTCTGGTCCATAGCCTGGCATCATACCGATTGAGCTACGCACGCAACTCGTGAGTGAATGTGCTTGGAAGATATAGTTACACCTCACAGAGGGTTTCCGACAGCAATCATGAGGGGAGCAAACCATGTATTGATCCAAAATTCAAATTTGATAGTAAGCTTCTACTTGCGCTGACACCTGTGGGTGTACAGCCGGAGAAAAAGCCCCTGTTAGGTGCTGGCGTAGTAATAACTACACCGAAAAAACAGTTCCTTGAAATATTACTTAAAATTCAACAAGGAATATTCAGTAGCATATTATGGAATTTCCTTAACATGGGGAGGACTATTCCGCTGGTGTAATAGTCAGGGAATATTCCTTAAATTTTTAAGGAATTGTTTTTTTCTGTGTAGCCTGTACGGGATTACGGACGGACGATGTTTGTCATGCTATTGGACTAACATTTCTAATAAATTTCCAGTGGCAAACAGTGCAGGAACGGGCGACTTATCTAGGCAAGTCAGTCCTAACATGTATTTGTATACATTTCACTACTTTCACATGTGCATTATTTGAAATTTCATACCTTGAAATTTGAGAGAATTTGCGCATGTGTGGCAAATAGCGCGGGGTTATCTGTCCAAACAATCCAGAACATTTTTATATATTTTCATAAATGCTACATTCTTAAATAATAATTCAATAAATTATATGATATGAAACTGAACTTCGTGTTTCTTTCTTGCCCATATTTGTTTAATTCCTTTACTTCGGCGCCCCAAAAATTAGCATTAAAAGTGTCCATTTTATCCAAAGTTTACTCCAATAAATTCCTCAACATGTTGGTATCAACACACTTAGTTGTGACGACTTCAGCGTTTTACTGTGTCCCAGCTAGTAACAACAACCGGCCGGACTGGACGGCTTTTTCATGACAGGGTATTTGCCTGAGTGACTGCTTGGGCATGCAAGGAAATGAGCCACAGGAAACACCTGAATAGCTTACAAGATACCTGTGATAAAATAAACCTTTGAAGTGACCGACAGAACAGCTTTCCTCAGAGGGTGTGCATTGATACCATGAAAGGACTTTCCTGTAGCCTGACATCCCGAAGGTACAACCTCTTTTGTTTGACAGATTTATTATTTATATTTTATATAAATAATAGTTTAGTTTTCGTAGTAAAGATACCATGAATCACGGGATTGAGAGATTAAGGTGAAAAGGGACAAGGCATTTTAGCATATTGTATCTTGCGGTATTTATCGACCATTTTGTAAGCCCTGCATCACCACCTGATTAATGTGAACTTATAAAGCATATTTTACAACAGACGCAGTTTCCTTTAATCTCCCACGTGATCACATTTGCGTACACTTCGCCATCCATAAGATGGCTTGCGAATCGTGTGTCGCCATTATTGCGGAGCGATATCCGATACTTTACCGTATACTGTTCGGTCTTCATCCGGCGGAGAACAGACTCGGGAAATCTGATAAATTACAGGCTTTCCATACTACTTCTGAAATAAATATTGTCTGGGCTTAGAAAAGATACAGATAACTTCCGTATCGCCCAAGCGGTGTTGTAGATCTGTAATTTTGAACAGTATATTTGCCACATGACTCGAAAATGGCGGGTTACTTTGGGGTTACGTCGGTAGAGTTTAGCTGATTGGCTGACAACATCACGTGGTGTTGATTTCGAGGGTTCCCTCTTATAGTTGCCGAAAATAGACTGAAAATGGATACACACGGTCCCAGGGTTAGTCTTACCGCGTACAGATGACCCAGATGGTTACAGGTTGACGTAATCACTGAAATTATCAGCACTTTATCTTCTGTCGGGTCGCAATCACCAGTCCAGTAAACTATGAATTTGAGTAATGTTACTGTTTGTCAAAAATCTTGAATGTTTTCAGAAACAAACCGAAACTGCTACTAATAATAGTAACAAAGATCTGATCTGATTTAAGGAGTTAATAAAACAATAAAAAAGAAAAAGATGATCAGTTATCGACCTCCGATGAAAAGAGATGGTACGATAAGACGGCATTTTGGTCTATACGTGGTGCAGTTGACATAAAAAAAATGCTCTAAAAATAGTTGTGTTTGAATGTAACGACAAGAGAAAATATACGTACACAATATGTGAAAGTTGTAGCTCGATAGCGTTAAGATTATACTTCTGACATGAAATTGAAATCCGCAGAATGTGCTATTCCTGAAAAAAAGGGTCTAAATCGAGTAAATTAAACACATATTTGGACATGAAGGACCCATCGGACCAAAACGTCATTAAATCTGGTGATGTACGGTGGCATTATATCTCCACTGCTGGAAAATCTTTTTGGTCCAATGGGTCCTTCGTGTATAAATGTGTGGTTGAATGACTCGATTTAGATCATTCTTTCATGAAATAGCACATGCTGCCGATTTCAACTGTAATCCTAACGCAATCGAGCTAGAACTTTCACATATTATGTACATATATTTTCTCTTGTCGTTACATTAACACATAATTATTTTTGGGACATTGGACTTTTTCGATTTCAGCCGCACCACGTACAGGCCAAAATGCCGCATTATCGTACCATCTCCTTTACTCTGATGACTTTTAGGCCAGCTTTTTGCTCTTAAACAACGAATTTCGACAATTAAATAAGGCTATCACATGACTCTAGACCTATAGTAAACAATTCGAACAATAAATCAGCCTGATTTTTATTTAATTAGGTTAATTAGCCAAATTTGGAGAGAAATCCAAGGAATGAAAACACATACACATGTCTAATACACATGTTACATCGTCTATAGTTGTGTGCAAACTAATACAGAGATGTTATCCCCAAATATATTACCTAAACGTTGCATACCTGTATTCCGCTCACGGAAAACGACCAGGGAATAAAGAAATTTTGAAAAAAAACAACAATCGGAAATTGATTACAGGTACGCATTAACATGATTAACAACAGCATTATCAGGGTTAGAGCACTATTATTATTTCCAGTAACGAAATAGTCGCAGGTGGCAATTGTTTCTCAGATTGGAGCATTAATGAAATACATACTGTACTGGACTGATTACCGTATGCCAACTGATGTAATAAAATAACGCGAAAACGCGATAAAGATCGTCTGTCGCAAACTGCACCGATCTCATTTCACTCACTGACTAAGCGATTCTTCAGGTTTATGATGGGGCACCAATATATACATGCATGCTAGCGTTTATTCGATCCAAATGTCAACAACGATGAACGCAAAGCGGGAAGGCAAAGTTTATTGACTATGTTTTGTCAGTCGAAGGTGATAAATTAAATACGCCATCAGTCTCTATATAATGTGGTAGGGATAGGTTTACCAGCCAAAAAAGATCGTATGAAATCGGTTTCGCGACTACCGTGTATACCGTATACGATCATTTGGTTGACTTGCCTAATAAACCCCGTTGCAAACAGTACAACTACATCTAAATATAAATTATTATGTTGTTTTTATCGGGAAAAAACCGACAGACAAATGCATTTTAAAATATGACGTCAAGTGCTGTGATGTTATCAGAGCGTCCATCTTTTTTTCTTCTTTATTTTTTGTTGTTGTTGTTGTTGTTTTTTTTTTTAAATATTCTGGTGGAATTTGACCGAAAGAGCTATTGTTTAACTCTATCTGGCCTGTGCGATTTGGGTTGTACCGCAGCCTGGTCGTTCCCCCACCACTCCAGGCCAGGTAGGGTTAAGCTCCTTCCATAGAACATATCTCTGTACAAACCCCATTCCACCGAGGCTCTGCAGTACATTCCAAATCTTCTTATAGGAATTAAGCTTACTTGCATGATATTCTGTGCGACGTATCTTCGGCACAGTGGAAACGACAGACCAAGTTGGCTCATCTGAAACTATCGAGCGTTATCCCTGTCTGGTTCATGCGATTTGGAGTGTATCTGCGCCCTATCCTAAATACGTTGTTATCCATAAGGCTACAGTAGATGAAAGTTACCACACCATAGCTCTGAATCAAGCTCTACCGGACAACGCAAAACAATCCAAGATGACTACACCGATGACGTCAGAGTGACGTCATGTTCTTCAGGTTTTTCGAATGTTTATTTTGTAATTTTCTACGCAAAAAAAAACTGCATGATAAATTAACAAATAATAATCTGATGGGAAATAAAATAGTGTTTGGGTGGGGGGGGGGGGGCTTTTATACAGAGAAAGGTAACCATTTTGAAGAAAATCGACGAAAAAAATTAATAATTCTGGTGATAATGGCCACCACTTTGAATTTTCTCATAATCTACTCGCGGGGTTATGCAAATAGGCTCGGAAGTACCCCGATATGAAAGGCTATAAGGTCAACGAGTATCAGCTCTCATTTTTTCTCTGGTTCGGAGCAGGAGAGAAAAGTTCTGAGGCGGTATTTCTGATCTAGCGGGTACAGTACTATCAGCACCTTCCGATGAAAATTCAAGAGAAAGAGCCCAGCGAAGTTCCGAGTTTCTGTCGAACAGTTATCTTTCTCTTCGAGGCATCGCTTACATCTCACGCTCACAATTTCCATCTGGTCAGTTCACAGAACTGTTATATGATCACTTCAATATCCGCTTGAGCCGGTGCCAGGGGTCGTGTGGTCGCGTCATTCAAAGTGTCCACTTGAACAGCTACAACGAAAGTATGGGTGTGATATAAAAACACCAATACAATCAATAATCATTCGTGCTCATTGGAATGTCTAGGATACAGTGTTGTCAGAATAACCGGATGTGAATGTATATAGATAAAATATGATAACAACATTGTCGTATGGCCATCCACCATGTAGGTCTGGATATTCTGTACCACCCCTGCCAGCAAGCGCACACCGTGCGCTTATTAAATTGACTAAAAGTGACAGCCAATGAACGTATGGCGTTCTAACGTGCTTCACCGAGTTCACACTCTCTAAAAAAATAGATTGAAAATCCAACCAATCAGATTGGAATTCGTGATCAATCTATTCGATTGAATATTCCATGCATTAGATTGATAATTTCAATCTATAACATTGAATTTTCTGTCTGCAACAGATTCATTTTATCGTTTTCAATTTATTAGATTGTATATTTTCAATCCAATAAAAAGATTGGTCATTAATTTCAATCTGATAGATTGAATTTCAAACTAAATATTTCAGAGAGCAGACAAGCCGAGTTTATAATGAGAATACGTTGTACACGCTTAAAACTAAAGTGTTGAAACTTACTCGTAAATTGTTGAAATAACCCTTTAAGTTTGTCCACAGGGGCAACACTTAAAGAGCAGTCCCTGTGGACACACTTAAAGGGTTATTTCAACACTGTACGAGTAAGTTTCAACACTTTAGTTTTAAGCGTGTAGGACGATCTTTTTGATGCTATTGTGGGAATGACAGTCAAAAAATCATGGATACTTACAACTGAGTTCAAAGGGATTAAATATACGGCACATTGCTTGGCTTCTCAAAGATTCGGGGAGGTAATGAGATCATGACTGTGATTCGGTACTCTTAAAATTTAGGACTGGTCTTATGGTTATGCCAAACCCATATTCTCTCATGGTACGGCTTTGTCAGACAAACCATGGATTGAGATGACTAGAATGAGTATGATGAACTGGAAGTATATACGGTAACTGTATTTATGCCATATGCGTTATCTCCTATCTGAGTTCTTCAGTGGCGTATAAATAAAAACGAACGGTACATTTCTTACTTAAATATATCGACCGCGGTGAAAAATGAAATAGCATAGCATTGATTATGGCTCCGTTTCAAACGTATTGTCAGGGCTGCATCACACTGGTGTACATGAAGATTTCCGAATGAGAAATCAGAGATCATGGAAACAAATACAGTAACAGAAGACTCTAATACCGATTGAAATACAGGCGATGAAAGAAGATCGTGTTCGCTGGTATCGATCTGTCCTCGGAAAGGATATGAAGAAAGATTAGGTATTTGCTTGATTAGTAAACCCCATCATGTGATGATATAGACTAATCTATCATCGCTTTTATGTTAGTGGATAAATATGCTTGAATTATTGAGGCTATGATGGCGGTAGCATCGACAGAATTGGTAACCGCGTTGTTTTTCATGGAATGTTGCATTTTCATAACGCCAAGGCTTTTTGACTTTTATTTAGCCAAAAGCGAAACATTGGCATACATGGACAGCAGATCATTTGCAAGAATCCATTGGCGCGGAGCAGGACGTGCACGCCAAAGTCATCGATGCGTGGAGCGGCGTGTCCATTAACTTAACATAAGATGGGACAGGAAGTAGTCTTTTTAAAAACTTTCTCTGTAAAATGAAATGACATACACAAAAAAATGGTTCTAAAGAAGAATGAAATGACATATTGATTCCATTGATTATGATATTGATTCCATTTTTTTATTATGATATTGAGATACTTGGCCCATTCAGTCGCATACTAAATTCTGACAGAATGACTTATCGCCGGTTTTTTAAATGGATTTATGCAAATTCTTCTTGCTCTGACGTTGAAGTATTACTATCTCTTTTGTTCCATAAAAGTGAACAGCCAGTTGATTTTTCTCGATGGTTCACTTAGCCTTTAAACAAACTTTGAAAAAAAAATGTCCCCGGCCGTGTAGGTACGGTATAATTTTTCTCTAAATATTTGCTTCGTAACGTAATATTTCATTTTCCTTAATGTAGGTCTGTATACTTCGTGCCAGCCTTGCATGCATACGTGAGCAGTAGGCCTCTACAGCTAGTACTCGAACCGTTATAACTAAGAGCCAATGAATGAACGAACGGCGTCCGAGTGTGATACGACACCTTCTTGAGATCTCGGAAAATTGACTCTACATTTTGAAGAAGATATAGTTTATGCGGAGAAATTGCTGGAGAACAAATTTTTGAAGGGAGGGGACGAAATATACAGCACATTCCCTGTCATTTAATTCACTCCAATATGAGCATTTTCGGAAAAGTCGTGAGGTCCCAAAGGCTGTTCGAAAAGTATGTTAATAAAACGCTGGTCTTGCTGGTCCTGTCGATTTCATCTACTGTCATGGTTCGGCTTTGTCAGAGGAACCATGATTAGGGATGGTGAAATATTTCTACTGAGCACTCTAATAAGTATTAATAGAAATAAGTTCATTTGCTTCTGGTATTAATGGTACAATGGTATTATATGGTCACGTGTCTGTATCAAATGACAGAGTGTTACCTTCATACATGTGCCAGTTTGATGAGAACGACGATATGTTATCGATGAAATATTTTTCCGATACATGTCACAATATATGTTTTGACTACAAGAATCTGGGGAACAATTCCCTCAATTCAAGCTATCAAATCTCCTCTAGTAAGCACAGGGGCTCGTTACCGTTATTAATTGGTTAATTAGGTTGATTACGGGTGGGGGGGGGGGGAGGGTCGAGGTAGGGGCCCCATTTATTCCCTACCTCGACCCCCCTCCGTAATCAACCTAATTAACCAATTAATAACGGTAACGAGCCCCTGTGCTAGTGAGCAAGGATTCCAATCAAACTGCGAGAAAATTCCTTGGCTCTCATATATGTTACGGCATAGTGAATTTAACCCTTGTAACTCATTTTCCTTCTTTCCTTGAAACAAATAATTTACTCTTTTCCAAGTGAGAGGGATTTGATCGGTCAATTTCGGACGAAATAAGCTTGAGCCAAGATTTTACCCATTTTGTTAAAAAATGCTAGGCATCATTCCCTTATTAAATCCCCGGGATTTTTCTCTATGTATTCTGAAACGTTTTACTCATAACCTTGGAATCATAACAATGGAGGAGTGTTAAATTAACACATCCCTGGAGATCTCCGTCACTATAGTTTTACTTCAATGCCAAACCGATAACTAACGTGACTCACCATTTCAGCCACAATGCTCATGATATTGACTGACTAATTAGAGAAGTGTTAAAAAAACCTCAAAGACAAGTCTAAGAATGTATAAAAGCCAAAACAGCAATGTCATGACATTCGAATAATGCGGCGAGCTCTGACAGCTCATCAATTAACAAGATTTCCACTTCCGGCCTCATTCAGGCCTTTGGAATCCTTTGTTTACAACTGAAAACAGTTAATACGAAGATTGCAAGTGCCCAAGAATGCACCGACAGCAGTTTTCAACAACAAAAAAAAAAAAATTGAAATCTGCCTTATGGTGTGAATATACTACTAAAATTCCTTACTTATTATTTGGCCGGCACATCTCCAGAAAAACCTATTCCCAATATATCGTCGCAACAAATGACCTACCTTTCTGGAAAGACTGATTTGTTCTGTCAGATTTATCGGCAATTTGAACATATGAGGAGCCAGCGAAGTTCCGAGGTTCTGTAGAACAGTTATATTTTCCTTCAGGGCAAGGCTTACATCTCACGCACACAATTTCCATCTGGTCAGTTCACAGAACTGTTATATGATCACTTTAATTAATGTATCTATTTCCGCTTGAGCCGGTGCCAGGGGCCGTGTGGTCGCGTCATTCAAAGTGTCCATATGAACAGCTACAACGAAAGCATAGGTGTGATATAAAACGCCAATACAATCAAGAATCATTCGTGCTCATTGGAATGTCTAGGATATATAGTGTTGTCAGAATACCAGGTCCATGTGAATGTATATAGATAAAATATGATAACAACATTGTAGTATGACCATCCTCCATATGTAGCTAGGTCTGGATACTCTGCATCCCTGCCTGCAAGCGCAGGCGCAAACAGTGCGCTTATTAAATTGACTAAAAGTGACAGCCAATGAACGTATGGCGTTCTAACGTGCTTCACCGAGTTCACACTCTCTAAAAAAAATAGATTGAAAATCCAATCGATCAGATTGGAATTAATGACCAATCTATTCGATTGAATATTCCATGCATTAGATTGAAAATTTCAATCTATAACATTGAATTTTCTGTCTGCAACAGATTCATTTTATCGTTTTCAATTTATTAGATTGTATATTTTCAATCCAATAAAATATTGGTCATTAATTTCAATCTGATAGATTGAATTTCAATCTAAATATTTTAGAAAGCAGACAAGCCGAGTTTATAATGAGAATACGTTGTAGGACGATCTTTTTGATACCAATGTGGGAATGACAGTCAAAAAGTCACGGATACTTACAACTGAGTTCAAAGGGATTAAATATACGTCACATTGCTTGGCTTCACAAAGATAGGTAATGAGATCATGAATGTGATTCGGTACAACTGAAAATTAGGACTGGTCTTCTGGTTATGCCAAACCCATATTCTGTCATGGTACGTCTTTGTCAGACGAACCATGGATTGAGATGACTAGAATGAGTATGATGAACTGGAAGTATATACGGTAACTGTATTTATGCCATATGCGTTATCTCCTATCTGAGTTCTTCAGTAGCGTATAAATAAAAACGAACAGTACATTTCTTACTTACATGTAAATATATCGACCGCGGTGAAGAAAAAAAATAGCATAGCATTGATTATGGGTCTGTTTCAAACGTATTGTCAGGGCTGTATCAAATTGGTGTACATGAAGATTTCCGAATGAGAAATCAGAGATCATGTAAACAAATATGATAACTGAAGACTTGAAACACAGGCGATGAAAGAAGATCGTGTTCGCTGGTATCGATCTGTCCTCGGAAAGGATATGAAGAAAGATTAGGTATTTGCTTGATTAGTAAACCCCATCATGTGATGATATAGACTAATCTATCATCGCTTTTATGTTAGTGGATAAATATGCTTGAATTATTGAGGCTATGATGGCGGTAGCATCGACAGAATTCGTAACCGCGTTGTTTTTCATGGAATGGTGCATTTTCACGCCGCCAAGGCTTTTTGACTTTTATTTAGCCAAAAGCGAAACATTGACATACATGGAGAGCAGATCATTTGCAAGAATCCATTGGTGCGGAGCAGGACGTGCACGCCAAAGTCATCGATGCGTGGAGCGGCGTGTCCATTATCTTAACATAAGATGGGACAGAAAGTGGTCTTTTTAAAGACTTTCTCTGTAAAATGTTAGTTACCGTGTAGATACAGCATGAGGAAATGGCATATAAAAAAAATTGGTCCCATACGAGAATGCACTCATCCTCCCAACAGTGCATGCTCCATTTCGCAGGCTCATTTATCATCCTTGCCTCCAATTAATAGCCGAAGTTGACCTTAAAACTAAAGTGTTGAAACTTACTCGTAAAGTGTTGAAATAACCCTTTAAGTGTGTCCACAGGAAGTATTTTTCATATGCTCTGTCCAGATAAAGCGGGGAAATAATCTCCAAATAATTCTTTTTAACGCTAGGTCAACAGAGGTATTATGCAGACTTGAAAAGTAATCGAAATGTTCGGCAAACATCTACTTTACTATATATGATGTCACTTCCGGCGATGTGCGCGAAGGCCCCGAATCCGGTCCAAAAATCTGACTGGTGGCTGGGGTATTATTAGACCCCCAGCGAGGTGGTTGGAATGCCCTATTCATTCTATTTTTATTGTGATATTGAAATACTTGGCCCATTCAGTCGCATACTAAATTCTGACAAGAATGACTTATCGCCGGTTTTTGAAATGGATTTAAGCAAATTCTGTAGAATTTGCCAAAGTTGCCTTGCTCTGACGTTGGGGTATTACTATCTCTTCTGTTCCATAAAAGTGAACAGCCGATTGATTTTTCTCGATGGTTCCCTTAGCCGTTAAACGTTGGGAGAAAATGTCTCCACCTTCGATTTCGCCTGGCGATTCCCCGTGTAGTCCGTATAGTCTTTCTCTATATATTTGCTTCGTAACGTACGTCTCCCTAATATTTCATTTTCCTTAATGTAGGTCTGTATACTTCGTGCTAGCCCTGCATGCATACGTCAGCAGCCCAGCTGTTACTCGAACCGTTATAACTAAGAGCCAATGAACGGACGGCGTACGACTGTGATACGACACCTTTTTGAGATCTCGGAAAATTGACTCTACATTTTGAAGAAGATCTAGTTTATGCGGAAAAAAAGCTGGGAGACAAACTCTTTGAAGTTTCGGACGTAAAAGACATGGGGGCGTCTCTTAAGTCAAAAGACGTGAATTCAAAACAATAGGAAGGAGTATATAACACATTCCCTGTCGTTTGATTTTCTCAAATATGAGCATATTCGGAAAGGTTATGAGGTCCCACAGGCTATTCGGAAAGCCGGTTGGTCTTGCTCGTGCTGGCGATTTCATCTTCTGTCATGGTTCGGCTTTGTCAGAGGAACCATGGCTATAGGGATGGTATAATATTTCTAATGTACATCTAATAAGTATTAATAGAAGCATAAGTTCATTTGCTTCTGGTATTAATGGTACAATGGTATTATATCGTCACGTCTCTGTATCAAATGACAGATTGTTACCTTCAGACATGTATCAGTTTGATGAGAACGACGATATGTTATCGATGAAATATTTTTCCGATACATGTCACAATATATGTTTTGACTACAAGAATCCTGGGGAACAATTCCCTCAATTCAAGCTATTAAATCCCCTCTAGTAAACAAAGATTCCAATCAAACGGTGAGAAAATTCCTTGGCTCTCATATATGTTTCATCATTTTTAATAAATTAATATCCTATCAATGCTCCCCAATCGTACATGTCGCTATATACAAGCGACATATCCAAAAAGCCGGAAAGCCGGCTGGTCTTGCTGGACCTGGCGATTCCATCTTCTGTTATGGTTCGGCTTTGTCAGAGGAACCATGTTTAGGGATGGTGTAATATTTCTAATAAGTATTAATAGAAATAATTCATTTGCTTCTGGTATTAACGGTACAATGGTATATTATATCGTCACGTGACATCAAATGACAGATTGTTACCCTCACACATTTACCAGTTTGACTAGAACGACTATATATTATCGATAAAATATTTTCCCGATAGAGTCCCACACAATATATATTGACGATTCTCTCAATTCAAGCTATTAAATCCTCTCTATAGTAAGCAAGGATTCCAATCAAACTGTGATAAAATTCCTTGGCTCTCATATATGTTACGGCATAGTGAATTTAACCCGTGCAGCTCATTTTCCTTCTTTCGTTGAAACAAAAATGTACTCTTTTCCAAGTGAGAGGGATTTAATCGATCAAATTTCGGACGAAATAAGCTTGAGCCAAGATTTCACTCATTTTATTCAAATGCCAATCATTCCCTTATTAAATCTCCGGAATTTTTCTCCGTGTATTCTGTGATGTTTTCCGTATTTTGTGTCCGTACTCAATCTAATGACGACCTCTGACAGGATAGTCATAACACTGGAGGAGTGTTATATTAACACATCCCTGAAGGTCGTCGTCACTATAGTTTTACTTCAATGCCAACCCGATAACTAACGTGACTCGCCGCATATGTTTATTGGCAATCTACTGCGTTGATTACCGCATTAGCACAGGTGTGTACAGACCAGAAATAACTTTGAACCCGACTATAAAAAAAACGAAACGTGAGGTAATTGTTTTTAGTTACAAACGTGTGCACGTTCTGGTTGCGACTGAAGAAAAACAAATTCGCGAGTACACGTCACCTATGAGCCACCGTACGAGTACTAATATAATAGGCAAAGGCTGTGATATTTATCAAATGAGTCTGATCGTGTCTCGAGTCCTTCGCTTGTATCAGCAAATACACGAGAGAGTTTTCCCCCAAGAGTTTTAGCTCAACAATATTCAGACCGCGATTTCCAAGCGAGGTAAAGGTTAAGTTATTTCTGCCCTGTTTTGTACCCGTCAGTATAGGAAATTGTCACCCCGCTACATAGGTTATTTTGGGACGTTGGCGGGGGTAGTTTCAGAAAATAGTTCAGTCTACTTTTCTTAAACTGTTTTCTCTAATAACATGGAATAAAAGTGAAATTGACCTGATCGGTAAATGCTTTGTCGGGTTAATTTATCGTTTAGGGCATTATTTTCTTTCGATAACATCAAACGTTAATTCACGTTTCCTCTGTTGCTGTATGTACGATACATTGAACAGCTCGTGGTCACATGTCTACATCTTTATGTGATTCAATGGCGATCCAAAGGACACGGAATCCTATCGCCTTCATTCGCGAGCACTCGGCCGAATCCGTAGAATTAATCTGAACGCGCGCATTTTATGGTGGAGGGATTTTGCAGCTATAAAATATATGTCTGCTCACATAGTCCTCGTGGTATTTCCCCCTTATCTTATCGTCCGATGTTTTCTCCTTGTCTTTCATCATCTCATGATTCTATGTTTGGGCGGAAGTTCTACAGCGGACATGCGCTTGTCGGAATTGGGGTGGAATTATGCGCTTGAAAGTAGTTTCAACATGGCTGCCATTATGTACTCCTATCAGGGCTGGTCGATTCATTATGTCCTACACTGTACTACGAGAACGTACCGAACTTTTTTCACCATCTCCGAAATAACCCCAAAAAAAAAGAGGTGACACTCCGCAACATTAAAGCAAATCTTACTGGGGTCAGCCTATGAGCATACCCCTCCCATCAGAGGATCATGGGTAAATTCAAAATGTCGGTCACAAGGGTGTGACAGAAAAGTAGTTTTTTCGAAGTTTTTCTTCAAAATGTTTGTTATTTTATTCATAAAAGTGTCAAAAATTATTTTATTCCAAATCAGAGAATAATTTCTTATTTTATTATGCATTTTACAGCAAAAATAGTAAAAATAAAAATGTTGGAAAATCTGATTGAAAAATCGATTTAATAATCAATTTTTCGAACATGACATCATCAGTGCGACCATATTTGATTTTTTATATTTTCTGGTAGAACGTGATCACAAGACATCGTGTGGGAAGTTTGAATCGCCTAGCCCAAGGAGTAAAAAATATTTTTATAGGGGTGCGAGGAGCCAAATGGCCCCCCTAGAGACCTGGAAATGCCTCTTATCGCCCAGCTGTTAGGATTAATAATGTCGGTTCTTCACTGACATCTGGATATACTATATCCACACTATAAAAATCACGACGCAAGCATGCAACTTTGTCATGAGATTTTGTTGAGCTAAATCGATACATCTTCTTCTACCGGTTCACAGATTTATTTGTTCTTCCAGAAAATCGAAGTTCGTTGATATCGCCAGAATCGAAGCTTATACATTACAAGAAGAGTTTGGCTACAAAGGAAACCGCGTTTAGAAGCCCTTCATTTGTTTCGCCTGGCGATTCTGTGTACCGGTATTGCAAAATCTTTTTCCTCTCCGCTTGTTATCGCCAAATGATTATTGGCTAAGATGCTTGGATGCATGCGTTTACAGATTCGTTACAGATTCGTTCAATCTATTATCCGTGATCTTTTACAAGAGATGACAGTTATACAATCAAGTTTCATTTGGGGCAGCTCTACCACAGACGGAATGGAGGAAATTCTATACAAAGTTGATATGAGACGACTTTCATCTTTTCCATCACAAAATTATTGATGAATTATTGGACAAGTACAATACCGTCATTATCCTAAAATGTCCGTGTAGTGTGCTGAAATGGGCATCGTGTATGCGCAATCAGTAATTAACGATGTTGATCGACAGATGAAGCGCCTATGTGCACTTCTGGCTTCGATTGCATGTACCTTTCGTCCAAACGGCTGCAGGACTTATATTTGTCCTTCCGTCCTAAACATGTAGAACGGAAGGGAAACTTCGCATCACTCCTTGATCATTGGTTGAGGTTTCGATTGTTTGATTGGCATATGGATGAACAACGCGCAACGGGTAATGCATTAATGACACCCTAAGCCCCATTTGAGCTCTCACGAGACAGGGATCGAGTTAGATATAGGAGCCTAGCTGTCTCAGCAGTTCGTAAAACTACTGCTGCTATGAAGTAATCGGGCGCCACGCTGTCTGCACAGGGTCAAAATTCATCATTTTTTCTATTGCTTAATATTCTTATCCAACAATAAACCTTCAATTTGGTGAAAAAACGCACGTGAAATTCTAAATGGTGACATTTCTAACCCAACGGTTTTTCTACAAACCCTGTCGTACGGTATTAGTGGAGTGTTGTTGTTGTTGTTGTTGAGTAATTTGAAAAATGCTGAAAAGAGGATGCTGAAGATAATGACATTGCTTGTAGAGTACATTAGTTCCTGGACTTATTTAAATGTTCGAGTAAATGTTCTGGTAGAGCTAGTTTCAAGGGTATAGTGTGGTAAGTTTCAGCCTCCAAGCTCAAGGGATAAGAAAAACATTTAGGGGGAACCGAAATGCCCAGGCCAGATTAGCTAAGATTCATAGCGTCTCCCTTCCCTCACCGCTATGCCGACGACAAATACATTTCCCTGGTTGTAACTCGAACATCTCCATGGCGCACTTATTATTACCTTTGCGCCCTATTGGACCTTCATTAACTTGAGAAAATGGGCCGCCATGAATAAAAATACAGAAATGGCAGACTAAATGGCCATTCGTCGGTCAAAAATTAATTACAGACGTTAAAATTATCCCTATGGAGCCTCAAAATCACCTGAAATCGAGGGTCAAGAAGATGGGCATTCCCGTCATAATAGACAGGGGATGATGATCACAACATCGATTATGGTATTTTTATTCATGGCGGCCCTTTTCCTCAAGTTAATGAAGGTCCAATAGGGCGCAAAGGTAATAATAAGTGCGCCATGGAGATGTTCGAATTACCACCAGGGAAATGTATTTGTCGTCGGCATAGCGGTGAGGGAAGGGAGACGCTATGAATCTTAGCTAAGGCCAGATAGGGCTAAGGTGAAGTGAGTTGAGTGTTGTTGTTGTGTTGTTGTTGTTGAAGATTATTTTGAAAAATGTTGAAAATCGTATGCGTGCAGATAACGACATTGAATGGGCAGTACAGTTAGTTCATGGACTTATGTAAATGTTAAATACTGACAACAATAAAGTGAAAATCTTACCGTTAAACTTTCGGTCAATATAAATTATACCCAATCTGACATAAGCTCATGCATGTCAAATCCTGCTCCTGCTCCTGTGAGGGTGACTCAGTTTTAGTCGAAAATCTGACCATGAATTTTAGACAATTTTCCAAAGGACCAGGTATGTTAAGATGGGTAAATGGCCCCAGACCAGGTGCGATAGAAATGCCAAAAATAAAATATTACATATACAAGAAATTGCTCAGTTGGCATGAAGTACAATATTATATTGTATACTCAGAAAAGTTTCAAGTCTCATCATTCTCGAATAACAGGGTCGTGATGTGGTGCATTCGTGCAAAATCGCCAATTTTGAGGCGAAGACACCTCATATTTCTTTCTATAAACATATGAAGATAAACGATAACCAGAACCAGCTTGATACAGCATACTCCCTGTTCCTACATGTAATCGTAGACCAAATCTGGTTCTGGTTATCGTTTATCTTCATGTGTTTACAGAGAACAATAGGAATTGTTTTCACCTCAATTGCCCTACTTGACGGCCCTGTTACTCGAGAATGATCAGACTCGGTGCCTTGAATTTTTCTAAGTAAACAATATAGCATTGTACTTCATGCCAATTGAACAATTTCTTGTAGTGGAAGTATTTCATTTCTGTACTTCTGCATTGCACCTGGCCTGCATGGGGCCATTTACCCATCTAAAGATACAAGGTCATTTAGTGTTGTTTACCGATACGGAATGATTAATTGAGGAAATTGTTTGAAATTCATTGTCACATATTCGACAAGAAATGAATCGCTCTTACCAATATTTGTTTGGTAACCGTTCTTCTTCTGTACTTTGCAAGAGCTTATCCCATATTATGTATAATTTACACCGGCCAAAAGTAACACCGCATAATGGTAAGGTTTTGACTTTACTGATGGGTTTATAAATCAAAGTACTTAAAGTACTGATGTCGGGTTTACTTGCATCAGAGGAGTTTATTAGTCCCATATTTGGGAAGAATGGTGGTGTTCGCTTGACATAGGGAATCGTCCTCAAGCTGTTCTGTTTGAAGGGCCAAACTTTCACTTTTATCAAAGGGATATAAAATGGACCATTTTGTACAGCCTTCATGCTGAATTATAAGACCCGAAATAATGAAGGACTGCAGATGCACGAACACGGATTTATGGCTCACTAAAGTTGGTAAGTTGGCTTATTTTCGTATTTTTAGGCACTTTTCGGTGCGGATTTTCTCTTGTTACAAAAATAGGACACCTTTAACCAAAACCAATTTTAGCTATTTTGACCAACAAATAAGTCTAAATATGATTTTGGTTAAAGGTGTCATAATTTTGCAACGAGAATTTTGGAGAGAAAATGTCGACTGTAAATGCACCGAAAAGTGCAAAATACGGCAGGTTTGAACCACTGTAAGTCTGGTTGTGTTTGTCTGTAGGTCTTGATTATTCTTTATCTTTATCTATTCAAATGGTCAATTTGGTGCTTTTTAGACAAAAATTAGCCCCACCAGCTGTGTGTATCAAAAACGCATTGAGGACGATTCCCTATCTAAAGTGAAGATCATCTTTGTGATCTTGCACTATATATGAATCATAACTTTTGTTGTAAGGTAGCTTACCAAAGATTGAAAAATGTTCAAAAATATTAAAATTCATATTCGTAATAATAATTCATAAAGTGCCATATAGTTATAGAACAACCTCAAGAATATGTGTGTAAAGTTTGTGTATCCTGTAATTTTGGTATGGCTCCGTAAAGGACCATCGCCGATATTGGACAGATCCACATTTGTTTGACACACCGTGTACGTTGCTGTCCTCTTACCGTGACGGGACAACCACAGTTATAATCATCCAGTCTCAGCCAATGTTCACTAAATTTGCATTTTCCCGGCATCGGCAAAATTAGCCCAAAGCTAAATTCCAAACCAACGAACAATGGCGACTGCAATTTGACCAGTTCAAATGGCGACTGTTCTGATACGTAAATTAGTACAGATGTCAAGAGCGTGAGCCAATCAGCTGTCGACATTATGACCTCGACCAATACACGTCACAGAATATGAATATTAATTCAGCGGGAAACAGTCACGAGTTTAGTTCAACCAATGGACTACACAAAATATGTAAATGAGCTGTCTGACCTCGTTCCAATCTGGCGAAGGGTCACCAGCAAACACGTTTCACGGCTGTTTGGATTTTTATTCCGCAATAAATTTCGCTGAACTTCAGAGAATAACTTAGCTTTTTCCACTCATTTTCCCGGACTCTGTACATATATTTCCTCTGACTTTCCATGTCCTTTCAACGAAATTCCATTACTCTTAGCGCCTGGAATTGCATGGCTTGTGCGAGGCCTGTTGTGAATGCTGTAAGGGGCATCAAATGAGAACAGTCTCCGGGCAGGAGATCAAAACTACACATGTGCAGAAGAAAAAAGAAAAACTGAAAAGTGATACTAATGTAGGGTTTACCCTTGGTAAACCCGACAAAAATGCATTTTTTGGCTGATTTTTTCGTCAGATTTTTCGAATGTTTTGTTTACTTGTTTTCTTCGCAAAAAACTGCATGATAAGTTATTGAATAATAAACTGATGTGAAATAAAATAGCTTTTGTCCACTTTTCCTCTCAAAAAGCAGGAATTTTGATGAAAAATGACGAAAACATCCCTTTTCTGTTACCCCACATGGTCGCCATTTTCAATTTTCCCATGATCCTCTACTTGGGGACTATGCATAGACTCAAAATGACACCAATATGATAAACCATAAAATCACCGAGTGTCAGCTCTTACTTTATTGTCTACATAGATTTTGTATATTGTGGATCCCCGCATCGATCTGAACGGAAAGGTAATCCGTTAGGACTTATGGCTGATTTACTATATTTTAACCCAGCTAAGACTCCTAAATTCCTTAGGACTGAAATTGCGTTAACATTATCTGACACAAGATGATTTTGTATACTCCTTAGGCTACTGGGCTTCCCGCAATATGTCCTGGAGTCAAGCTTTGCGATGTGAAACAGTCCCAGATGATCACACGTATGACATCTTATTGGTTAAATATATTTTTGGGTGGATTTTGAAATACCCATGATCTTCTGCTCGGAGGGTTATGCAAATAGGCTCAAAATCATTATCTGATATGCTATAAAGTCGCGGAGTGTCCCCGTAATTAATGTGTAATCTATTTTGCATCATCTACAGGAAGAGCAGTGAATACGACTGACAGCCAAAGAACTGTTCGATCAGATATCATTAGAAAGCCGTGATGTGATAACTACACTTTGTCAGACAAACCAACAGTGATTGCCCATCGTTTAACACCACTATCTAACAATTGTTAAAGTCCGCCTCCACAGTTCCGATCAATCCATATACTACCATACCATGAGTATACTGAAACAACATTATCCCGCGAATGAAATGTCTTCATAAAGGTCAAATTATCGGACGTCTTTCGGTGCAAATTGTCTCTCCATGTGTCAGATGCGAAATTGAGTCTTTTGGCGCAAATTGGCTGAGATGGACGGTTTGAAGGTGAATTCGAATCGAGATTTTCGCTGTCAATGACGGGTAATGCATATACAGGTGATCGACATATAGATACGAGGGTAGAGACTGCATGGCTATGAAACTTTATAGGGCTTACTGTATCTACGAAACGGGCGAAACGGGCGAAACGAAACGAAAAGTTGTAATCTGCGAAACGAAACGGTTTCGCATTTTACAAATCAGGTGGGGGTAATTTGTAATTTGCGAAACGAGATTTTCCGTACCTCTTTAAATCGAACTATGATGTAATTTCCCATCAAACGGGACGCATATCGTCCAGCCGTATCCCCGGTAACGAGAAAAACTGCATTAACCCCTTGACCGGTGGAAAATGGTCATTTTATAACCTCGTTTCGCATTTTACAAATCAGGTGGGGGTAATTTGTAATTTGCGAAACGAGATTTTCCGACCCTCTTTAAATCGAACTATGATGTAATTTCTCATCAATCTGGGACGCATATCGTCCAGCCGAATCCCCGGTAACGAGAAAAACTGCATTAACCCCTTGACCGGTGGAAAATGGTCATTTTATAACCTCGTTTCGCAAATTACAAATTACCCCCACCTGATTTGTAAAATGCGAAACGAGGCTATAAAATTACCATTTTCCACCGGTCAAGGGGTTAATGCAGTTTTTCTCGTTACCGGGGATTCGGCTGGACGATATGCGTCCCAGATTGATGAGAAATTACATCATAGTTCGATTTAAACAGGGTCGGAAAATCTCGTTTCGCAAATTACACTCAAAATAAAATTCCGTTTACTCGAACGGAAAAAATCCGTCCCCAGGGAATCAAGGGAATATTCCGTTATTGTAACGGATTCTTATTTTTTAACGGATTCAACGGATTTTATTATCCGTTAAATTTAACGGAAAAGTCCGTCCCCAGGGAATCAAGGGAATATTCCGTTATTGTAACGGATTCTTATTTTTTAACGGGTTCAACGGATTTTATTATCCGTTAAATTTAACGGAAAAGTCCGTCCCCAGGGAATCGAGGGAATATTCCGTTATTGTAACGGATTCTTATTTTTTAACGGATTCAACGGATTTTATTATCCGTTAAATTTAACGTAAAAGTCCGTTCCCAGGGAAACAAGGGAATATTCCGTTATTGTAACGGATTCTTATTTTTTAACGGATTCAACGGATTTTATTATCCGTTAAATTTAACGGAAAATTCCGTCTATAGGTAATCAAGGGAACAGTCAGTTAATATAATGCAAAAAACATGTACAAAGACACAATAAACATACTGAAACTCGACATAATATCATATATTTTGATTAGACGGACTATCCATTTTACGGATAAAGGAGAAGACACACTGTAAATTTGGCGTTTAGATCCTAAACATAAATCTAAACACAAATTTTGTCCGTTTAAATTCCAACATGTTTAGAAATATTGTGCTTAGACCATAAACACATAGCTAAACAGGTTTAGAAAGTTTGTATTTAGAGCCTAAACACAAGCTAAACATGTTTAGCAATATTGTGTTTAGACCCTAAACACAATGCTAACATGTTTAGGATTATTGTGTTTAGATCCTAAACACAAAGCTAAACATGTTTAGGAATGTTGTGTTTAGACCATGAACACAAAGCTAAACACGTTTAGAAATATTGTGCTTAGAGCCCACCTAAACACATAGCTAAACATGTTTAGGAAGATTGTGATTAGACCCTAATCACAAAGCTGAACATGTTTAGGAATATTGTGTTTAGAATCTAGACACAGTTAAACATAACCCTAAACAGAAAACTAGACACAAAATTTGTCCACTTTTTTTAACATGTTTAAATGCATACATGTTTAAATTCATTACATGTCATGGATTTAAACACAAATTTTGTGTCCTGTCTGTGAACATGTTTCAGTACAAAAATATTCTCCCTGCATGCTGCTTTGCTGTGTAATACACTCGGACTCAAGAATTGTATGTCGGAAGTGAACTGGCCTTCATTCTGATGTCAACGGTGGTATATTCCCAATATGACTTTCGATGCCTGCTGATATGTGATATCCAATAGAAACACCATACATTTCACAAATCAGATGATGAGTATCCAGGAACAGCAAAACACAAATTGATGGAGAGAAAATAGCTGCAATCTGATGAATTCATAATTTTGCATGGACTACAAGTTGTAAGATATAGGTGTTGTTGCTTATTCCTAGATATTCACAATCCTCAATAAAAAAATCTAACAATAAATGAAAGGAATAATAGTAAAGTTCTCAGTTAGTTGACTTTTATTGTCAATTAGTGCACTGCTACCATGATCATCACACCCGCGCCAATGATATTGGAATTTCGTGAAATGAACTTTCATCGTAACAAGAACGGAAGCTCAAGCGATCCCAAGATCATATGCCCATGAACAAACATAGTGAGCTAGCAATGTGGTTACTCCTCAGATGGAAAAAGTGGCCACACAATAGAAAAATGCATGTCCTTTCCGTGGTGTCAGAATGCCCCCGAAATCATGGAATGCACATGGGCAAAAATTATGTACATTCAAAGTACTGAATAAATCTATATAGACAGTGTACCTTCATTCAAGAATTGTATTGGGTTCCAAGTTCTATAAGGAAAGTTCCAATCGATTTCAGGTGTATGTTGTAGCCAACAATTCAACAAAAGTTAATACTTCATTTAAACTTAGGAACAAGAGCTGCATGGCATTCGTGATTTCACTTCCACCTGATATTTCCAACACTGAAACTGTTGTTGACAGTTCAGCCATCTGTGAGGGTGATTAATATCAACGACTCTGGCTCCTCAGGCTCTTGGTATTGAAGTCCCACTTGACTCTTTCAGCTGTGAAACAACAGAGAAGCAACATTAATAAAAATTCGAGTGACAGAAGTCCCAGAGATTGACAATTGTAATTTGACCCCAGGATGTGAATGGGTATGAATGGTGGTGCCCCCCCGTGGTCAGACTGTCATAAACATGAAGCTGCGCTATCCTATAGAAACCCCTCGGCTCTGAACCCCAGCTATTATAATGTAAGGGTGTCTCTACCAATTGATTGGCTTGTGGGAAGAAATATTTACCCCTGGTATTGTAAGTCTACTTTCTTTGAAAAAAAAAAAAGTTTTCCTCCCATTAAATTAATTTGTTTCCGGAATAAATTGAAAGAGCTGTGTCGATGTCTCACCAAAACAACAGTACACATGGCTAGATAAATACAGTACATGTATACTAAATGGCACATGTATGTCATTTTCAAAACAGATTTGCAAGCATTCTTTGGATTGTCTACGAGAATAAATCAATAAATCAGTCATCCAATCAATAAATAAATGTGATAGTATACTAACATGATATAGAAATAATATGCAAACTTAACATAGAAATTAGTGGATTTTGTTAGACAAGGGGCATAACTCTGCAAAATACTTTCTGACACGACTCATTTTCGATAGGCATCTAGTTCAGGTCGAGAGAAACAACTGTATCACGTTAGGATGTTGTATATGGAACGGTTCTGAAATTATCACAATAACAAATCATAAATGGATTTTTATTTGTAAAAAGGGGCATAACTCTGCAAAATATTGTCCGAGATGACTCATTTTCGATAGGCTTCTGATTTACGTGAAGATAAATAGATGTAACAAGTTTGGCTGCCATGCATGAAACGGTTCTGTAGATATCGCGGTAACGGACGGACGGACGTACGGACAGCTGTACATGATGACGACAATACCCCTAGGCCAAAGTTACCGGTAAGTTTTTTTTAGAATTTATTTTATGTTCCAGACAGACCCAATATCAGTGTAGTCCTTTCCGGCCTCTCAGGCTGAATGTTATCCTGACACAGGGACCCCAGCCTTTGATCTATCCTCTTAAAACTAAGTCCAAATTAGTAAGCAACAAGTTACAATTTTCAAACTGCCCCGGCCCAGGAGTCGAAATATTAAAATTAATTTAACAGTCACACGAGACAGCAGATCAAAAAGTGTACCCATCACCTTAAAGAATTACCTGAACAAGCGGTCGTTGAAATTGTCGAGTACCTGTAATTCACAATTAACGACAAAGCAGCTACACGTTACCAATAAATTAATGACACCTTGTTTCCATGCACTAATTTGCAGCTGTTTGAATGAATTTTGTCAAAGATATATTTTGAACACCAAAATAAAAATTATTGGCTACCTGTCACTGGAGACAGGCATTTTATTTGTCTACCTGTCTTTTTATAAAATTACCTGTCAGGGGGAGGCAGACATGAGTAAATTTTGACTCCTGCGGCTTGAGATTGAACCCAAAACACATGGCTTGTAGGGCAGATGTTCTTATTCATTAGGCCATCACAACTGACCAGATTAACAGTTAACAACAGAAGACAGTAATCCTACAAGGGTAACACACCGGTTCTTGTCGAATCACCGAAGTTAAGCATTGTTAAGCTCGGTCAATACTTGGACAGGATGCTGTACTGGCTGGACTGATCAGTGTCCAAGGTAATAGGAACTGTGAGCACTCTCGTGTTATGGTACATGTAGGCACAGTTGTGATAGGACTGAAACAAGTTTGAAAACGATGCTAAAGCCTACTACTCACCCCTTCCTACAAGGGTACCTAATTTAAATTACACTATATTAAAGGCACAGGCCTCAATTTAAGGTGGTAACCTGTATTCGGGTTGCCTGGAGGTTGCCATATGGAAAATAGTGGTAACCTATTTTCTGGTCCCCATAATTTTGACTGATAATTGACAATAGGTTAATAATTATGCAATAGGTTACCATAGGTTACCAATGTAGATTTCATGGTAACCTGTTGAGAGGTTATCATCAGCACTCCTTAAATTGAGGACTGCGGCAATCACAGATTGAGAGTTTTGCATCTCAACTGGTGAAATGGGATATGAAATGCACTCAATGATCCAGAGAAATGATTCTCAACAGAGAATAGATGAAGTGACCTTTTGTATAGAAATTATTTAGGCCGTTGTCAGTTAATGGGTTGTTTAGCATGATCTCCTGTCAAACATACATGCTACATGTAGATGCTATAATTATTAATTATTGAAGGTAAATTTTCTACCATGGACTCATTCCATATCAAATCAAAATAATCTCCCATTAGCCTGTTCCATAAAGCAAATCAACAGGACAATGTGTATAAGTTTCTCTAAAGAGACATTTTAAGTTTGCTTTAATTTAATTGAAACATTCTGTAAATAATTATGGTAGATACTAGTAAAACTCAAATGCACACAGTGTCATGATTGTGTGAACAGAAATCAAGGGAAACAACTCTTACTTCAATGTGACTACTATAAAAGATATCTTGCACGATTTTGTAAATTGATGAATCTGAATACTTCTAGTGAGTAGCTTGTCCTTGGGGGGGGGGGGGGGGTTATATATGCATTTATATTTCACTTAGTATTCCACAGATATATTGAAATAAGAAATATATTGGTGTTAGACGTTACATTTGATCTTTATATATAATTTTCTACCCTAACACCCAGCCATGTGGGCATTGTAAGGGTACATTGTAAAACCGTATCCAGAAGAATGAATGAATAAATGCCCAGTGGCTTGTTCCAGGGCTTCAACATCAGGAGTCCCCTCTTATTGAAATCTTCTTTATTTCTTTTTCACTGACTGAAGATAGGGATTCTCTGTCCAAGGCAACGAATTTTGTATGTCCATCGTCCTTAAGCTTACGAGAATTTTGACGTGCACGTCGACAGCATGTGTTGTAGTTGTTGTTGTGGGGACTGAAGAGGTGAAGCGCTCGACCACTTCGCTCAAAAGCGTTTCATCAGAGAAATGGATGGTTAAATTAGGCACGATGTACCGACTGGTTGATGAGGAAACAACTGATCCATCATGAGGACTTTGGTACATAACCGTCTAAACTGCCGGAGTTCTAACTTTACTGCAACGTGCTCGACACGTGGGAATCCCCGCTAGAGATGCATGCCGGGATAACGACTTCGCCCCGTTTTGAGAGGGTTTCCCTCAAGATTGTGAACCAAAATGGCGAATTTTGATCGCCTCCGCGGTTGACAGCACGGTCAGCTCATTCGTTTTCATGGATTTGCTTACTTATTTTTTTACGGCCAATAATTACTGATAATTAAAATACATGCAGCATTATTGATCTCCAAAATATTGATGCGGGCGGGTCATGCGAAACAACCTATCAACTGCCTTAGGGCATAGTACTGCAGGGGACGAAAATGAATGTATTATGTCTGCTATCTTCTGATGAGCTCTTCCCTGCCCACAATTAGGCTTTTTTCTTTAAATTTTGTACCAATACATACTTGGAAGTCATTGTCTGTTTTCCTCAACATTGAAAGAAAAAGCATGGTTTGACAATCAACAACTTGCCCAGGTGGAATTAAGAGTTTTATGGTTCTTTATAGCTGCATGGGCAAGCTATACAAAGAACTGGAAGACAAGGAATGCCAGTATTTTTAACTCCAAATGAAAGGTTCTTTGGGGATCTAAAGTTATAAATCAAACAAAAGAAGTTGAGATTTCTCATTAACAGTACTTACATCCTTTCTGCAAATAAAATCTGTAGTGATGCAGGAACTCTTCTGTTCGAGTGAGGTGTTCCAGTACAGCGTAGCTTTTCATTCTGGCATTTTCCTTCTATAAAAATATTAATATACTATATAAATAGGCATACATGTATCATATTGTGTGTCATATTACCAGTATTGTTTGATTACAATCATGTGAATGTACAAGGGAGTATGAAACACTTACAGTTTAACACCATTACTGTATTCGATGGATTATTTAATTAATATATGTAATTCAAGCTTTCCAAATATATATGGCATAAAATTGTAAAACAGAAATGTCAAAAAGGGTTGTCACTTTCACTGACCCAGAACACATCCTTCGTGATTATATCTCCCATACATTTAAAGAACAGAGATTATAGACCTATACTTGTTTATACATGCATTTGAAGTTTTGATAAATCATATGAAATATTTTCACAAAATACATATACCGTTACTCTAACACCAATTACAGTGGGATTTAAAAGTTGCCAACAAGAGGCAAGAGGTGCACTTGAATGGCTGTTGGTAAATTTGAGTAAGAATTAGGCCCCCCTCAGCCCCACAACCCACCCCACTCTGAGATGTTTGAATCCCCTGTGTGCTCTGATGCACCCCCCCCTCCCCCTTCCCCCCAACAAACTGAGTTATTACTTTGTGGATCGCCTACTCAGGAAATCATACAAACCTTCAACAGAAGCCTGTGGCAGAAGGAAAACCGGCACTTTTCAGTTTGATCTGTAATATCAACATAGAGACACCCCATAGTCTATCCACAGGTACAGACATGACAGAGGAGTCTTCGAAGTTCTAGTCAAAATCCTGAAAATAGTTGCATGCAGGCAGTTTTACTATAGTGAGTAGTTTGTCATTGACAGAGCGAACAAATTCATTCTGACCCCCTCGACCAGCACTGCAACTTTGTAAGAATTTTGGCAGAATGTGACCAAGGTCCACAGTGTCCTTATTCCTATGAATTGGGCTCTCATTACGGCAAAAAAAAGAGAACTGTTGACATTAGAACCGTGATTTTTGGCATGAAGGTGCATTAGGGGACTGTTACCAGCAAGTTCTGAACTGACCTACTCTTGATGGCAATTTAAAATCACTGCTGATTCTGACTTGGGCAGTTCCCAACTTAATATAGGCAGGATTCAACTGGGGGTTGGGGAGAGGGATTTCCAAGAGTTTAGCTGGCGTCCTAATGCCTACTCTTCATACATGTCATAGGTCCTGTGATATTAGTCACACTGCCAGGTAAGAAAATGAACAGAGCA
>JAVTVY010001793.1:0-35203 GCA_036873755.1 Hanleya hanleyi | reverse complement strand
CGAATTTGACACCAAAGAAGAATGCAAGTTCCGAAAATGCCTCGCTTTGCAGCCCATGGAAATACGCTGCACTGAACTCCATTCAGCACCACCCTGCCTTCCTCACTCCATCCAAGGTGACCAGACAGGTGAATAAACAAACCACGCAGTAGTTATCCGAGTTGTTTGACTGATTATGTAAATTAGAAACAGAATCCACATTTGGAGATTCTATTGTTAGGTCACAAACTCCATTGCCCTGTATAAATTCACGCAAGTCCGGGATTGATGGTGGTGATATATACATAAGTTTATTCATATCCAGAATATCAGAAAAACGAATACCAAAAAAATGAATGGAAAAAAACCAAACCTTTTTGACATAGAGAAAACGAAAGCAAACAAGAAATAACATTCAGAAATTTTTACAACGAAAGTTTGTGTGAAACACGGGAGAAGAACATTTCCCATGAATTCATGTGTAACACATAATTTGGTACTCACATGGCTTTAGATCTCCCCAACATTATAGGCACACCCTCCATTAGGTGTGTCAATTTTTTTTTGGATGGGACAGAGGGTGGGGCATATACCCCTGGGGATGAGCAATTGGGAATCCTCCCTCTGAACATGGCAGTGTGACAAACGTCACAGGACCTACGAAGTAGGGTAGGCATTAGGACTCCGATGCGCAATGAACTCTTGGAAATCCCCCCGCCCCAAGTTGAAATCCTGCCTATATTAAGATGGGCACAGCCCAAGTCAGAATCACCAGTGATTTTCATCAAGAGTAGGTCAGCTCTTATAACCCTTCAAACCTGTAAAATGACTCCGCGTCTGAGGCACTACACCAGACCTCACCAGCTCTGGAGAATATATAAGGGTGCCCAAACTCAAAGGCTGGATCAGGCCCTGATAGTTGATAATTCTATCGCAAACCAAAGTGTACTTTTAGTTTGTTGATGGTGTGCAGTGAAGATAAAAGTCTGGACTGAACTTTAATGCCTGTTTACAGTCGATCTAGTGCCAAAAGCGGTGTGGCTAGCGGATTTGTGGAGTTTCGCCAGTAAACCCCCGACGCCAATGCACCCTTTAGTTTACCCTAAGACTTTCCTAACTATGCGGATCACCAACTGGTTTGTACCTTGAGGTACGTAGACTAAAGTAGTGGAGTGGAGTACATATACATTTATTTTTTCAGTTGCCATTTGGAAGCCCAGTTAGATCTCCTGGATCAAAATGGTTACCTCAGCAGTCCCCAGGTATTGGCTCACCGTCACACTTGGGATACAAACGACGACCTCTCACACCAATACAGGTACTGGTACAGTATTAAATCATTTCATCCGGGCTGCAATGTAGTGAAAATTTGACCTCTGTAAATTGGCAGTAGTATTGACTAAAATCAATAGGGCGCTACCCGTGGGGTTAACAGGTGTGAAAAGGAATAGGACCCAAACGTTGTGATATGACTGAAATACATTTGAAAGCGATGTTAAAGTGTAACTGTGGTACTTTTGCAAGTTTGCGTCATATCCCAGATAATCTTTCAAATTATAGATTGTATACCCTGTTTCTTGTTTTACGGCTTCAATTTTGACATATTCAATGTTATTAATGTTATTGTAACTATATCAAGGCGACATTTTCTATTGCAACGCCAGTAACATCATTAGTATAATGCATACATGTAATGTCCTTTGTTCACCTCATGATGCTGTCGCCATATTTGATTGTTGCATGACGTCACAATACAACGTTGCTAGAACAAAGATACATTGTATGGGATTTTGTCCTCCCCGATTCAAACGTCCTCTGGAGGACAGGGGCAAATACTCTTATCATGACAGACAGAATAGAAACTTCCGTATTACTCGGGGGGGGGGGGGCGCCGAGGGTTAATTTTGTGAGTATCACCCTCATGTTGGAATTGGTAATTAACCTGCAGACAACCTGAATGACAGGTTACCACTTATTTCTGTGCCTGTGGATGTTGTAAATTCATTAACATATGACAGGTTTGTCAGACATGGAAAGATGAATGCCGAACTACATGTCATCAAAGTCATGTTTTCTTAAAGAATAATATTTTTTCCCTACTTCACCATGCTCTTAAAGTGAGCATATCAAGTTCACAAGCCATGTTGACGTTTGGGTGCAAAACTTCCCCGTTCTTTAACAGATGTGCTCTGAATATGGCATCATTCATACTACAGTAAAAAATGGTCAAGACAGTAAAAGTTGTTCTTCCATTTTATTAAAATTCCTGATTCCCTCTATATTTTCAGTTGCATGATTCTTTCATGGAAGTACCATCAACTCCAAATCTGAGGTCTGACAATGTCACTGATGATGAGCAAGAAGAGACGAGAAGCTTGCTGTGTACCGAGTCGATGGAAAATATGGAATTGGGAGATGAAGAAGAATGGCAGGCAGAACTGGAACAAATGTACACTTAATTAGAAAATTGCATTTGACTCTATAATTCTGTTTTTGCCAGCAAGTTTCTTTAAAATGATTTCAAGTAGTAACATTTTGTATTATCCCACAACAGGCATCTACCCAACACACTAGAACAGCCACAACCTGCTACTGACATGACTGAGGCCGATTGTTCGCTCTGTACGTTCTCAATTATGAAACACTTTTGTCTTAATCCAGCGAACACCTTTCCTGTCTTATCTTGGTTTCTTTTATGATGTCCCTTGCCAAATATTTTTTGCACACTATTGCAGCCCGTCTCTTATTCGTACCGCTGTGTCACTACTATTTTGCACCATAGCCGGGCCCCCATTTAACCCCTCAGTCCATCGGGCTGCGATGTCTTGTAATCGGCATGTACGTCTGGTCATATGGTCAAGCAGTCATTCGTCTGTTAAATATTTCTTGTCCGCTCCATATCTTCGTTACTATTTGAAGGACAACTCCAAAACTTTAATGGAAGTTGGTTAGTACCTTGTCGATGGGCACTGTCAAATTGGTTTAGGCATTTTAGTGATTTCCCACAGATTTATGGTCCTTCATTCGATCCAGCAACAATTTCTTGTTTAGTCTATATCTCGGTTAATATTTGATAGAGATCTCTAAAACTGACAGCAAGGTTGGAAATAAGAGTTATGAATTTGGTTGGTGATTTACTAGTGAGCGTAGCCACCAAGTCCGAGGCCAATGGCCGAGGGGGAGCAGAGTCTTGAGTAAACCCCCCCCCCCCACTCCCCCTTCAGACGGTGATTTTTTTTTTTTTAAATGACCGTGACCATTGATTGAGTAGCCAAAGAGAGGTTCTGGGGAGAGATATCTTGATCAATTTCAGGCAAGAACTTTGTTTCACACCCATATTGCACTTTCGGTGATCGATTTATTAGAGAGCCCACATGTTCCCTTATTTATGTTATGGGATGTGTGTATGTTAAAACTACAGTTTTCTGTACCTGCAGACTAATCACCAATATTTATGTGCATAGATATATCACTAAATTAATTCAAGAAAGAAAAAGAGAAAACTATACATGATCAGTGTCAGATATTTCAAAATTGACGATTCTTATGTATCTGGTTAATTTGAGTTCAGAAGAAAAATCTAGATGTCTATTTATTTACATCTTCCAGTATTATAATTTTGATAATTTGATAAATTTTGTAGTTGTACATTTGCTTTTTTTCTGTACTTAAGGGAACTAAAGAGATCCAGAGAGGGAAGATTTAAAGAGCTTCAGCAAACACCTTACCAGGAGAGTAGAGATGATGACTGTTCTTCCATTTCTGGAGAAATGGTCCCTCAAAAGAAGTAGGACTTATTTTTTGCTCTTGACTAGAGTTGTCCTCCTTGCTTTGACTTGCTCAATGGTGAATAGTCTTATACCTAGCCCTACTCTCCTCTCTTCTACAGATATATCATACGTCTCAGGGTTTCATACACGTCGTGTTTTGACACTGGTATTCGGTGTCAAAACTCCCATAAAAACTCAATTTTGCCACCAAAAAACTGAAGTCTGAGTGTTTTAGAAGGGAAAAACCTGAAATTTTGGAAAAACTGTGAAGTCTCCAAAGGCCAATACTTCGTAATTTCGTAATTTATAATCGAAAGATATTGCGGGCAAACAATTGGGAAATGGGGAATACCAGAATAAATAGGTCGGCATCTTCGGTCATTTCCGTGAAGTTCGGTACCGCTAGATTCTGCGCTAGGTTAAACTTCGGTTTGCCGATCGCTAATTATTTATGTCCGTTTCCCAAACTGTTATCGGGGTCATGCCGTCGGTCACCCTAAAGCCTGTATTCATACTAAATGTATGTGGAGGTTTCCGAATTGCATTGTGTGGCAAAAAAAAGAAAAAAAATTGCTGGGAAAGTTTGAATTGTGGGAATGATTGATAAGCTCCCAAAAACGTCTAACTCTCCTTGGAATGGACAGGTAAATATCTGACCATCGCTGAATAGTATTTATGATAAAGGAGACGATGTAATCTTCGCATAGGGCATTTGTTTTCACTCAAAGTTGAACGATCTTGTCGTGTTGTTGTTGTAAAGAAACTGGCATGTCGTTCGCATGTACGCATTGTACGATGTTGAAACTGAAACCAAAGTTTGATTGTACCGTAGTTAATAAAGTTTGAATGGATAATTCAAAGACAGCGAACTGATTTAGCCACAATATAAACCTGACTAGATCATTCTTTGATTTGAAGATACATAAAGAAGAGTTGAATTTTTTTTTTACTGTCAAAACTTTTTAAATTTAATGAGATAGTGCAAACATGGAGGTAAAATCAAATCCGATTTTTACCTCCATGATGCAAACAAACCAAAACAACTGAAGTTGATTTTTAAACTTACAAAACTAGGCATCCATTTTCTGGCATTGAATTTAACTGATCTGTCTATTATCCTGAAACAAGTGTCCCACATATTAGGACAGCACATTATGGGCAAATCCATTCTTTCAATAAGGGTGGTCAAGTCAAACTGTTTGGCACTTATTTGCAGCCTTCAATAACCAAACATGGTAAACTTATGTATTTGTCTGAAGTCTGCATGATCCTATCGAAAGTGAGCCAGCTGCCTTCGCGCAATAGTTTACAAAATTGTGCGCCTTTTTAAACAGAATTCTCTAAATTCATTTCATTTTTATGAGTTTATGGTCGCCAAGGACTAGCTGCAGTTATGACAATTGCTTGTCTTCAACCGTGTATTTTTTTTTTTTTGCGTTGTCTTTTCATCTCTCTTTTTCTAATTTCTCTTTTGAATCTAACCCTGGAGTTGTACTGGACTTTTAATTTTAGTCCGAATATTTGCCAAATTTCACATCAAATCTTTTGAAAAAAGTTGAAATTCCCGCGCAAAAATTATAATGTAAGATTTTGAAAGGGAAATCTGGTCCAGTTCCAAGTGGTTTTTACCCCTCGGCCAAAATTTGGCCGAAGGGTATTGTCGTCGTCATGTACGTCTGTCCGTCCGTCCGTCTGTCCGTCCGTCACCTTTCTCGTTACCAAGATATCTTCAGAACGACTTACCCTAGGCACACCAAACTTGCAGTGCACATCCGTATGCGCGTGACGCAGAACGCTATTGAATCTGGACCTGATTGGTTGGAAACTTTGGCGGCCATCTTTAATTTATGCGAAACCATCGCAGCTTTCTCGTTACCAAGATATCTTTAGAACGACTTACCCTAGGCACACCAAACTTGCACTGCACATCCATATGCTCATGACCCAGAACCCTATTGAATCTGGACCTGATTGGTTGGAAACTTTGGCGGCCATATTTTAATTTATGCGAAATCATTAATCTTGTGTATCTTAGGTACCATTTCACTGTTCCGTGTGTGAACTTGGTATAGATCATCGATGCATCAAGAAACTTCAAGGGAATGACCAAACCAGTTTCCCTGATTGGGTGGAAACCTTGGCGGCCATCCTTAATTTATGCAAAATCTTTAATGATATATATCTTTGATACCATTCAAGAGTTCTATACGAAACTTGGTACACAGCATCGATGTATGCTCATGACCCAGAACCCTATTGAATCTGGACCTGATTGGTTGGAAACTTTGGCGGCCATATTTAATTTATGCGAAATCATTAATCTTGTGTATCTTAGGTACCATTTCACTGTTCCGTGTGTGAACTTGGTATAGATCATCGATGCATCGAGAAACTTCAAAGGAATGACCAAACCAGTTTCCCTGATTCGGTGGAAACCTTGGCGGCCATCTTTAATTTATGCAAAATCTTTAATGATATATATCTTTGATACCATTCAAGTGTTCTATACGAAACTTGGTATACAGCATCGATGTATCAAGAGACCTGCAATGTATAACCACATCAGTTCCTCTGAGTGGCAGGAAGGATGGGCGGCCATCTTTAATTTATGCGAAATCATTAATGATCTCTATCTCTGATACCGTTCGAGTGCTCGATGTAAAATTTGGCATATATCATCGATGCATCAATAGACTTACGATAAATGGCAGTTCTGGTGTTTCTGATTGGGCGGAAACCTTGGTGGCCATCTTTAATTTATGCAAAATCTTTGATGATGTATATCTTTGATACCATTTCAGTGTTCTATATGAAACTTGGTATACAGCATCCATGTATCAAGACACTTGCAATGAATAACCACATCAGTTTCTCTGAGTGGTGGGAAGGATGGGCGGCCATCTTTAATTTATGCGAAATCATTAATGATCTCTATCTCTGATAATTTTCAAATGCTCTATGACAAAATTTGGTATACATCATCGATGCATCAACAGACTTATGTAATGAATACCGACTTCTCTGATTGGACATAAACCTTAGAGGCCATTTCTAATGGCAAATTTTTTCATAATCTGTATATTTGTCACTTGACTGCTTGGTGTTCCTGAAGTCTTGCTTCAAATTGAATACATTATGAATGGCTGGCGCCCAGAGCCGAGGGGTTTTCAGATGCGCAGCTTCGTATTAATTAGTGTAGCTGAAACGTTTCAAAACTTGCATAGTTAAATTGGACATCATTTGCAAGCCAGGAACTGATACATCGATTTCATTCAAAATTACCAAGTTTGTAATTTTAAAAATTAATTTGAATTGCCTTGTGTAATCTTGTCTTGTTGACATCCACAATGTGACATAATATGCTGAAAATAGATGGTATCTTAGACCTTGGTAAATTAAGAACATAAAACTGAAGATGTTAAATTATCTGTTTGTTATTTTCACAATTCAAATACATAGCAGTATATTGACAGGCTCCATTGATGGTTGTATGAAAATTTGTTATATACATTACTTTAATGGCGGTTTCAAAATTAGAAATAAACTCAATAGAAGTCGGTCGGCCGGCAACAAAAACGTAAAAATACTCAATTCAGGTGAAAAAAATATTGAATTTTCAGTATCGGGTGGCAAAAATTTGGACTTCTATGAAACCCTGCGTCTAGGGGCATGTGCTGCCATGTTTAAAACTGAAGGGCTCTATAGATTTCCCTTCAGACCAGTGCTCCCTATACCACTTCGAGGAGAACACTGACCCCCTTTTTAACTTATCGTGGGAGGAATTCCCTCACATAGTGTTTCAAGGACTCAACCCCAGAGGGAATTACATTGTTTTTCACTTCCTCCATTTCCTGTGCAAATTCGGTCGACAATCACTTGCAAATGAAACTTGTTAGCTGGCCTTATCTCATGTCGGCAATTAACTCATTCAGTACCGAGCGTCATTTCTGGCCTCAGTTCCAGTAGCTCCACAGCTGAGTCTCAATGTGTGCAGTGCACAAATGTCCATCACAGAAGCTGTCGACCAAAAGTTCATTTCAAAAATATTTTGTTTATGAAAGTGAATAAAATTTGAAACTTTATATCTCCATGAAATACACAAGCATCAGAAATTGTGTTTGTGTTATTTTTATAATTATATACATGAAATTATGCATGCAAATTTCATGAAAACATGTTTTTATCTGTTTGAAAAAAATGCTTCAACAAAAATAACATCGAAATTGTCATGGTCTGGTTTCAGATGTACGTAATCTCTGGCTGGTAAAATTTATAGCTGATTGTAGTATCCATTCCCAGGATAAAGATGATAATTTCCTCAATTTATTTCATCCACATATAACTTATAAATTAACGTTTTTATCTGGTAGAAATTCCGTTGATAGTGATTATATTACACGCAAAATAATGAAGCAGAAGTGTTTTTTTTTTCTCGTCTGATTCAATCGCGTCCGTGCTCCGTTTCCCTGAACCGATTTCAATGAATGACGTATCATTGTAAAGCCCATTCATTCAGCTTTCTTCTCGTAGTAGAATCACCATCGGATGGCCAGTGAAACGAAAGATTTGATTGGATTGAAAACAGTGTTCACGAAACGATCTTTCTGATAAGCCCGCTGTTTTGGGCAAGTGGATTGGATAAGAGCGTTTACGTCACAAGGCGAGCCAATCGGGTTGCCTCATTCATCGCGGGTTTGTTTGGAGAAATCAAAACAGAAAATATGGAGGGAAATTCTGACAAGTTGGTGTCGGACAATAGCGAAATATTTGGGAAATAAATTTACCAAACGTATACGATCGTAGGAATTCTCAACAATGGATATATACCTGTACCTTGACAGAAAATGTGACAGAAAATATCTCGTGAATTCGTCAGATTTCTCAAGGAATCGTATGATTCTTCCAGGTATTTGAACATTTGCAAATGTCTGCCGAAACGGCGCGATGTTCTCACAGATCTCTTCTCGGATTATGGTTTTATTTCGTTATATTTTTCATTCAATACGAAAATGCTTTATATATAATCGGATAGATAGCGATCTTATCTTTCGATATATGTATGGTTTACGTGATATTTCTTCCTGAACAGACCAGGAAAATAAGAATTCCAACGGTGGTGTATACGGCCGACTTCATTTTGGAAATTTTCGTGATTTTATTTTTTATCTGCGTTTTCAAACAACGATCTTGAAATAATTTTTCTGTTAGTCAAATCCAAATTTCAGAAATTGTTACGTGAGAAATAAGCTTCGTAAACATATAGGCCTTTAATTACATTTGACAATGCTTAGATATGAAAATTCTATTTTCCCACGACAGTTATGATTTGCGCCATATGGCGTCATGGGGTTGAGGAGGCCCAAATCTGCGACGCCAAATGGCGCTTACGGTACCGAATGAGTTAAACATGTCGAGTACCAATAATTTACTCGCCACTTTGGCAAAAGTCCGTGATTTCTAGCTGGCCATCTTGGCGACTTTTTGAAAATATCACTTGCCATTGTCTATTTTTTTTAGGCAACCATATATTTCGAGCACTGAATCATGTTACGTAGTAGAATTCATCATATTGTGTTTAAGCATAAGAAAACCATGGAACGCGAGTATAGAGAGATACCGAACTTCTGAAATCAGCAAATGTAAATCTGCAGAAATCAAAGAACCTTTATTCAGAAACTATGTCATGATTGACTGGATTTCCTTCCATGTTTGTAAATGAGCCAATGAAAATAGATATCTTTTTAAAAATTTGAACTGCCCAGTTCTTTAAATCACGAAGAATATCCTGTTATGCACTATTTCATGTAACAGTATTTTCATTATTTTAGGATTAGGGCTATTCCAGAAAAAAAGGCATGGGGGGGGCGGATGGGAAGCCTTTTTTTTTTCTATGGGTGGTCGTGTTAAAATGAAATCCAATTCTGTGGGTGGTAGGATTAATAAAGAAATGGATTCTATGGGTGGTGGGTAAATAAAACCAATGGTGTCAATGTCTGGTCGTTGTTTTCATTCATTTATTTATTAAAACACTACCCGAAGTGTTGCCTGTTCTTTTGTATATGTAATTTCTCGCTGGCAACCCTCGTATCTTCCTGGAAGTTCCTGATCGTCTCATTCAGTCACCTCCGTGAAAAGCGCCCTCTTTGGAAGAATGTGGTCTTGTCAGAGTTGTCTCCCCTTTTCATTTTTTTTTGTAAAGTTACTAGCAATAAGTTGATTTACGAATTAAATTTGTTCCCAGAACCTTAAAAATTGTATTAGCACAAAATAATGTGAAAGCTGATCGTATATTCGCATGTGGCGATATATACAAATCTGCCCGTTGAGTACCGAGGCGAAGTTTTGCTTCCATATTCTTCCGACCTTGCTGACGGTCTTTTCGACTGGCATGACTGTTGAGCATCAAATTCAATATGAAATCCGTCAGAATTGTTTAAAATTCAATCAATTTGGCGGCATAATTTTCAAAGCAGTGGTTTCAACCATATGGATCAACTAAAAAATCTGAACGACGAAGGACATAATTTACGCTTCTAAAAAAGCAGTTGACACGGTCGGCACGGTCACAGTGAATAACTCCGAACCTGTTGATCTGGCGA
Organism: Hanleya hanleyi; assembly: GCA_036873755.1. Classification (NCBI taxonomy): domain Eukaryota; kingdom Metazoa; phylum Mollusca; class Polyplacophora; order Lepidopleurida; family Hanleyidae; genus Hanleya; species Hanleya hanleyi. The sequence goes on along the minus strand of JAVTVY010001793.1, from coordinate 24,855 downwards.
CATCAGCAGCAAATGATGGTAATGATGAACCAAAACGCAAAAAAAACAGCGTTCGCATGCCTTTTCTTGCATTAAATTTAATGACTTTTCAAGGTCCTACAGTGATTATTCAAGTACCCAATTCAAGCCAATTTTAGGAAAACGGACGTGTTCGAATTATCTTTTTTTGACGCGAGAAGCTTCATCTTTGATCGTTTTTAGTGAATTATCCATTGCCTCTTGCATTTCCTATCATTATTTTCTCTCTTTGGAGAGCAATGCATTCTTCCTGCTCTTTAACCATGAAATTAGGTTCGAGTAATTGACCGCAATGATCGGCTGACAATGAAGAGATTAGCTTCATCGGACGCCCGGCCAATTTAAAATCACAAATTCGCGTACATTAGTACATACGTGACAAGAGCATATTCTGTCACTTAGACATTCTGATATTTTCTTTATTTTCTCTGCAGTACATGCTTGAAACCTTGCAGAATTTTTGTCACGGCCGACAAGACTATCCCGGTTTCGCCAATGATGTCAAAGGGGAAAATATATAAACGATCTAATGAAGAAACACAGATTACGTCATTTTCAGATTGAGAATCAAACCTAATAATTTCTTGATTGCTCTTCATAGGGAAATATTGTGGAAGGGCTTTTCAAACTGTTTATGTCAATAAAACGAACAGCAAATTAATCAAGCGCCTGACACTATTTAAAGGCCCATATCAGGGCCAACTCATGTGAGACCCATATCAGGGCCAACTGATCTGAGACAATACAATCTTCCCAGCTGGAACGAGCTCATCCCGCCCGGTAATATCGGCTAAACGAAAAACATGAATTGCTTGACCTTTCTAACAATTCACTGTATCCATTCGTTCCTTGATTAACAGATGTATTAAAATACTTTCACAGAATTGGGTGGGGTCAGTAGAATGAAAGTTTCAACATGCCACGTGTTGGTTGAACATTTTCCCGCCATACGGAGTTGCAATAACATCACGTGATCAAGCCTTGGATAGCATGGCACGTGGGCCAAACTTGCGCTTGTTCACGGTTCCCGCTTCAAAATATATTCAGCTAACACAACGTCAATGTATTATGCCTTCGTAAAAGTGAGATCAGGACTGTCATGAAAATAAAAAAAAAAATGTTTCAAACCTGAAAAAGAATTCCCTTTTACCTCTCTCCGATCGTTATTCTGGCTTGAAATATGGCTCGACTGCAGCTGTTCTGTCATTTATTGGCTATACACTCACCTGTTTACCCAGTTTTATTCAAGTATATTTTGGCCTAACATGATCCGCATCAATCCACAATTTACGTTTTAATTAATCTGAAAATTGGATCGATCTGTTTCAGATGTATCTATGTTTCATTTGAAAATATAGTAGAATAAATGTAGGTTTATTCCATTTATTAAACGGCCTATAATCTCGGGCTATCTTACGTAAACGTCTCTTCCGACATTCAACATTTGTGTCAATAATCAGATCACAAGTACCGTAATTTCTTCACTAATACTGTAAAAAAAACTCACCTCAATTACGTTATTTTATTGCAAAAGAAATTTGGTTTATTAAAAACCGTATGTATTTCTATTCCGATTTTCCACTTCAGTTGCTGCCTTGTTCACGTCAGCTCTTTTTATCCAGTCTTTAAAATCTGGCAAAGTCAGTCATTCATCGTTAAATTTGCACTTTCCAGACGTTTTCAATTTTTGATATCAGAACAGATTACCCTAATAATTCATCTTCCAAATTTAATTCGAAAACGGCCGATTTTTCCCCTGTCGTGATTTTTTCCATCCTAATAAAACGAAAACGAGCATTTTCAATATACTCGTGAAACAATAAATTCGAACACTCCCGTTTTCGTCGTGGAGTTCGTGCCGCTGAAAGTAAAGTGAATATGTTACTCAGAATAATTTCTGTACAACTAAATCGTGACTAACTATAGCGTTGACACAGAAATAAAATACAAAAGTTCAGTTTTTGTGGTTGCGAATTCTCCATATATCATAGAACTATGATCAGAAGTCCCTAACCAGCAGGAGGTTGGAGGCGAAAATGCTCGTCAACTGGCCATGTTGAGGCACCTACGAGATCAATAGAAAAAAAATTAACGGCAATTTGAATGATATTTTCGATGTCTCATTTTCTTTAATAAACAGATGATATGGAAGGACAAAGATATAAATGTTTCCCTCTGCTTGTCCCTGTCAGGGCTTCGGCGTAATAGTTAGTTTGTGCACAACTCCTATGTCGAGGGAGCCATTATTTGATTTCTTAGGATGTGCATGATGTGTCTCATACATTTTGACTGCAGAAAGGGAGAAGTTGAGTATTTCATTTGTGCTACGGGGAGATGTCAACAGACATGGATGCTGGTGTTTTATTCACTCACCAATCCAGAACTACGTTTCCATGTAATAAAATAACAAACGTCATTGTTTCCAACAACATGATAATCCAGTTTATAATCAACGAGGAATCAACTTTATGGAGCGGACGAACATAAAATATGCACCCTCGCTGGGTCAGTCACATTGACATCTCATGAGTGACGTTGTAGACAACCCGATCATCATTGCAGGAATTTAGAGGTTTAGTTTTTATGTATTTTCAATCCTTGACAAGCTGGACATTTCACTTTTTACTTCGTGTTTGATGGATAATGAACCAAACGTCGGCATCGCGGTACAGATTTAGCCGGGAAATATGGTCGACTGACTGCAGGCACGTGTCGCAATACTGTCGGGCTACCATCCCTATTGCGGTAATGGAAACTTCCACTGACCCGGTGTTGTAATCCCACAAGGCTTCCCGACGAATCGAATTGGAAGAGTTCACTTTCAAAATAGGGAAGTAAGGCACAAAAGTTTTCAACACGCATATCGCTTTTCAACAAAATCAACGTGAGGGCAGATTTTTCTTTCGTTTCGTAGACCATATTTTCTTTGTATTTCATTCTTGAAACTTACTCTGGCGGACAAAATTCACGACCTACACAATTTAATGATAATAACTACACAGGGACTGCTTGAAGTTGAAGAAAAAGAAAAAAACATTTACGGCGACAGATGGCTGATAAAAACTTTTGGGTTGGTAGCTTTTCGATGGAGAGGGCGGGTTACGCCAACTGACATATTTTAAGGATGGCCCTGAGTCTTTTAAATGAACGATGATAGAGATATCAAACATAATACACGGTTTAGGCCAGAGCATATGTACAGGAGCGACGGATGGAAAGGGGAAACACAACAGGAGACAGAAACAACGATCGTCAGTGGAGTTTTTATTCCATTTTGCTGGACTGCCAACCATACTTACCTATTACAGTAAAATTCAAGCACTTTCAAGGACGTACGGGGAAAAATTCTAACTTTCAAGGCCTTGAATTTTCAATATAAAAATTACAAACTTTTATGGACCCGTGCGAACCATGAAAAAATTAAAAATATTGGCCCGGGAAGTGATCTCCATAAACAACAACAACAACGACCATGGTAGGAGGCCAACCGTTTTTTTTGTTTTTTTTCTATGGGTGGTGGGATGCCTAGATAATTGAATTCTGTGGGTCCTTGTTGTGGCAGTAAATTCATTTCTATGGGTGGTGGGTAGTAAAAAACTCGCCCATCCGCCCCCCCCATACCTTTTTTTCTGGAATAGCCCTTACACTGTCTTAGTATATTTCATGTACTTGAAAACTCCATTCTGCTCATATTACATTCAATTGAAGCAGATATTACATTTCGTTTAAACATTCTATAATTTGAGCACAGATTTCTCGTAGCTTCGTCAACATTGAGACTGGTCATATCATTCAACTCCCCTAATTTCATGTGAAACTTTCTTGCCATTCTGTGATTTGGAATCCAAGCTTGCATCCTGGCCTTGCTGTGCATCACTGTGGAGTTGTTCCCCTTGCTGTGACTAAATTTCTGTAGAGTTGTTCCCCCTCGTTGTGACTGAAATGATAATATTTTGACCTTTCTCCTCCGGCTATTCAAGTTAGTTTGATGGATATCTGAGTTTAAGACTAATAGAAGACAGCAAATGCAGGTCAATTATCTTGGTCGAATGGTGTGGACAGACCAACAGTTATCCCATCTGATTATAACTAGATACAGACGTCGATTGAATACGATCGAGGAGGCATCCCTTTTGCATGTTCAGTGAAGGAAACATTCATTATTCGTGAAGAGAGTAAAAACGTAAAACTTAGTAAAAACAATTTTAACATGATCCCCAGGTGGTGCCACCTATAGGCGAATCAGCACAAAAATATCCCTTAAAGATAATTAGAGGGAAGGTACCCAAATACCAGATTTGGATTTAAGAATCCATAAAAAGTCTTCACAGTTACTGTCGGGAAATGCAATTTTACCTCGACCCACAGGTGGCATCACATATAAGCATATCGACATGAAAAACAATCCCAAGTAAGACCTTCAGGCAAGATACTCATATACCAAACTTGGAAAGAATCCATTAAAGTTTTTAAAACTTATTGTCAGAAAATGCAATTTTAATTTGGCCCCCAGGTGGCCATAGAAAACTGAATCTGTTCAGTTTTAACAAAATGTTAAATTGGCCCCAGGTGGCGCCACCTATATGCGCCACTAAACAATGCAAAGTGAGATATTGAAGTGAGGTACCCACATACCAAATTTGGAAAGAATTGGTCCAGGTTTTCAAAAGTTAATGTTTGGAAACACTTTTAACTTAGTCTTCAGCTGGCGCCATCTATGCACGAATCAACACGAAAAACAATCTCGAGCCAGATCTTGAGGCAAGGTACCCACACATCAAATTTGGACAATCCATAAGGTTTTCAAAAGTTATTGTCTGGAAATGCAATTTGCCCCCAGGTGACACCACCTAAATGCTGATTGGCAATTACAAACAATATCTTTAGGCAAGGGACCCACTTACCAAATTCAAAAACATGGATCTGTGCCTGATAAATCAAGCTTTGGGGTTGCAATTCATTGAGGGGTGGCAGAATTATACCAACAGTGCAGACTACACACAAATTTCAATTTTCTGCAAGATGTATTTGATACATAAGCCCAAACACAATATATGAGGGTCGGGCGAGGGCTAGTTTTGGAAATAGAGGGTGGGGCTCGGCACCCTGGGGATGGGGACATCACTCCCCAAGGGTAGTGGTAGGTGTGCTGACATGAGGGCACATGGGCAAAATGAGTTTTGTATCATGTCTGTTGCCCCGAGGGGAAGATTAACTTCCTCTACATGATGGCTGTACATAGATAGTCGCACATGTCCAGCTAATCATATAGTAGTTAGTTATATCGTTGCTATAGGGTCGAAATAACGCTGAGCGCAATGTTAAACCCTAACTCACTCAATCACTCACCCATAGAAAGATCCCTGCACATGAAACAACCACACTGACAACTGCATGCCATCATCTGTCAGTCTGAATAACCACAAGGTTGAATTCAGTTCAATTCAGGAAATTGATCATGCACAGTGTGCACCCACACTTTAGGAACTCAGTCGTAATTAATATAGTAAGTTACATGTGTGGACACAAATGGTTCGTGCAAAAGCTTTAGGGTAAATCATATGATGTGGACTACAATTGTTTGAGAGCACAATTAAAGGAAATGTTGTCCTTCATTCAAGGCGACACAAAATTCAAAACAAAGTTATTTTATATTATAATTCTGAACTAAAATATGGTTCATACAAAAGCTTTAGGGTAAATCATACATGTATGATGTGGAACAGAATGATTTGATAGAAAAATTGAAGGAAATGGTGTCCATCATTTAAGGCGACACGAAATTCAAGACTAACAGGGGTTCAGTACTGTGAGGAACCCCTGCCGGTTATTTCATATTTACTTCTGAAATTCAATAATGTCATCAAGCTATTAATAATTACTATAAAGGGATATATTGGAGGTGATTCTGCATGTGTGTTTATTCCGCATGTGTTTCACCGAATGGCGTTGACATAGGTAGGAAGTCAGATCCAGTTCGAGAATTGGTGTCTGGATCTGTTTTAAGCAGATTGACAGTTATAACAAATGGGATCCATATGACTAAAGAAGTAAAATATCTTCACTGCATGGATACTTGATTTTGTTTCGATCTAGGCCCAAGAAAGGGGTGAAGAGAGCCAATCTGTTCTCTGAGGATCAAGTCAATGACGGCACTCCAGCTAAATCTGCCAGACAAGGGGAGAGACCAAAATGCTGCAAACAACTAGAGAGGTACGGTACTTTTTTAAAATTTCTTACAAAGATCATACAGTAATTAAAAAGATCCAAGTAATCAGTCTTTATTTTACTGAGTTATGCTCCATTCGTGATATTTGCTTGACTAACGTCACAGAACCTACGAAGTAGGGTAGGCATTAGGACTCCGACGCGCACTGAACTCTTGGAAATCCCCATGGCCCGCCCCAAGTTGAAATCCTGCCTATATTAAGATGGGCACAGTCCAAGTCAGAATCACCAGTGATTGTCATAAAAAATCACCAGAAATTTTCATCAAAAGTAGGTCAGCTCAGAACTTGCTGGTAACAGTCCCCTAATGCACCCTGATGCAAAAAATCAAGGTTCTAATGTCAACGGTTCTTCTTATTTTGCTGACGAAAGGATTCAGATGGATTCACTCACTGACTGACTACCAGACAATTTGCAGATGGTAGCCTACCCCTTTCGTGATATTTGCTTGAATGTAGCTGTTAAATCTGCAAAATAATGATATGCTGTGAAAAGGACAATTCTAAATGATTAGTGAACACAGCCCGGGGCTGATCCAGGCCGTTTTGTGCCCGTTATAATGGGTTTGGGCGCCATGAATTTGGGCACCCAAACGGAAAAAAAATATATAAGCAAATCTTCTCTCTGAAAGTACTGTTGCCAAATATTAAATTATCAGGCTGTATTTTGACCATTTAATACTCCCGCAGTTTCCATGGGCTTCGACAGTCCTACACGGTAGCCTGTTTCACTATGACTTATCACACTCTGCACCATGTATGGGTGCCCAAACTAAAAGTCCAGATCAGGTCCTGTAGCCATAATATGTTGCACATTCTCAGCAAATTTCTCATTTGCTCGGGGGAAGCTGAGGGGTTTTGTGAGTATCACCCTCATGTTTCACAATCCTACAATAGACGAAAAATATATACTTGGATTGTCATTTTATGGATGCGCTTTTAAGGAAAACGATAAAAAGTCGCAAAACTCAAGCAAATTGACAAATTGGTAAATATTTCGCTATGGTTGAAATCGAAATGTTTTGCGAACTAGACATTTCTGAAATGGGCATCTCTTCAGGTGTAATAATCAATAAACAGAATGAAAATCTGTGTCAGTAGCTGGAGCCGACTCCACTTGACATCACTAGAAAGTGTCGTGCGCAAAACAGCAGGGGTCATGAAAACGGTGTATAGACAGCCTTTCTAACCAAGAGTAAAGTGAAGTGGCCGAGCAGTCTGGAAATTATTCCTACATTCAGCAAGTTTCTAGTTGAAAGTTGTTTTCTCTCCATTGTTTCAATATTGATATATCTCCAAACCATACCTCCAGTGGGATTAATAAGACACCATGTCTAGCCAAGTTCAGGGAACTGTTTTAAGCTGGAATTCAGTTACTTTGGGTCCCGTGGGGCTTCCGGGGTTGACATGCGGTGTCATTGTGCACATCCCAGGTCATAGTAAGAATAGTCCTTGGCTCCTCAGACAGGCGACTATTAACTCGGGCACCTGCAGGGTTCCCAGGTGTGAAAAGGAATAGGACCCAAACTTTGTGATGTGACTGAAATATTGTTGAAAGCCACATTAAATCATATTCACTGACTCACACAGTTTCTTTGGTATGTTTATCATTACTAACATTTGAATTTTCTTCTTGTAGTTTATATGACAAGGATGAGAAAGGGGTTACCCTTAGCCAGATCCCTGTGAACATCATCTCTATCCGAGCCAACTCTGAGTGTTCAAATTTTGATGGGTGAGTTTTGCATTTGTCTCTTCTAACTCAACGATGTAGTCAACCTAAAAGCTAAGTTGGAATCGATTTTTTCTTAAACTCCATGAAAGTGACATTATTCAACGGATAAAACACATTTGACCGCTTAAAACTAAACTTGCCTTTATCGTTCACAAGAAAATGGAAGAAATTGATCATGTTGATCGTCATGGTATATACGGTTGGTGCGTTCTGGTTACGAATGCATGAGCCATGATGCAATCCCATGCAGCTGCAGATATCCAGATTTGTGAGTGTCGTTATGTCATTTAAATATCATTCAGTGATTCCACTTTCATTTCTGACAACACAGAACTGTTCAGTGAAATCCATGGCAACGTAACAGTGCATGTGGTGACAATCCATGAACGAAAGTACTTATAGTTCATCCCCCCCTCCCCCTTGTCAGGCCTAGCTTCTGGTTGACTCTGGTACTTCCGAACCTCTTCTGGCTGCTATTTTGGCACAAATGGAACAGCAAAAACATCAGATGAAGAGTATTAGAGAGGTACTGGCTAATCGGCTTCCGGTTTCTGGAGATAATATTAACCCTGTACTGCATCCGGTTGACAGGCCAGCCATTCTTTCAGTGCATATGACGGGGTGTGTCCCTCCAGTGACTTCCTATTGGCAGGAAGCCCGGAAGTGGACACGGATCGATACGAAAAATCTGAATATAATGAACCTGTCAATGCCGATCCAGAGATCAAGCGCTATTATAATTTAATAGATGATCTCTACAACCTGTATCCCCACTTAATAACGAAATCTACTGCACATGCGGAGGGTTTGGAATCTGAGTCGGGACGGATGCTTCTGGTGTCCTCGTCAGCTAATCGCGCTGAACAATATGTTTGATCGAGTAGGTGTCCAAGCTGAGCCACTTTCGCCGAGGAGGAATGAGCATACAGGCTAGCCCCTTAGCAAATTTTGTGATGTCTGAACGTTGTAGCGGACTCGCTATCGGGACGGATCCGATCATTCCCACAGAGTGAAGCAGATTGCTCATGTCTGGGAGGTACCACACATAGACTTGTTTGCCACGAGGCAAAACAATCAAATTCCACTGTTCATGTCACCTGACGCGACCAGTCCCGAATCCGTTGGCCTGACAGTGGATGTGTTTCCAGCGTCATCAATAGTTGCGAAGGTACTCCAAAAGATCCACGTACACATAGGGTGCATTCCACACCTAAGCCCAATGCAAGTGTATTTTGAGAGCAGGACTGACATTCGTCGGTAATAAGCTGAAATATTTTTGAAAATAACTCTGTACATGTATATATTTTCTGAAAAGCATGCTCATCAAGTCACCAAGGCATGCTCGACCAATCCTGGCTATGTTATGCTGGTTCGGCTGGGAAAATGAGAGCATATTTCAGAAAGACGTAGATGTGCTCTATGTTATGAAAACTTAGAGCACATCTACCTCTTTCTGAAATATGCTCTCATTTTTCCAGCCGCACCCCCTAAAATGAAAAAAAATTAGACAGTGTTCAGTCTTATGGCCAGAGAAAACATATGATATCATTTTCATAAAACTACTGCACCACATGCCTTGGATGATATGTCACCCTACCGGTTTTCTGTTGGATTTCCCTGCAAAATTCCACCAACGTGTGCTGAAAATAGCCACATTTTTATGCAGTAAAACTGACCTTACTGACATAGGTGTATATGTGCAAACATGGTCTAACAAGTGAAGAAATTTAACAATAGTACATTCCTTCTCGCCACGAATACCCAAGCGCCAATATCAGCACGCAATGCCCTTCTCTCCTTTACTTGGGCACCCCATTGTAAAGACGTGTGTCAACAAAGCTCCAGTGATTTACATTTACAATGAGGATCGATCGTTCTGCAAACTACAAGCCATCAGATTTCAGTTGGGAAGTATACTTGCTCAGTATTTACGATAAAAAATAATGGCCTCAATATTCTGTAGCATCTGTGGGAAGTCCATAATGACGGCCGACTTGCACTCCATTTGTATTGCCTGCCCCACTAGCGTGTTTCCCATGGAACAAAAAAGACGCAAACGGGAATTCTTGCGTAATACATGAAAACACTGCAGCACATATTTACATGTACCAAGCCATGGACTGCTCCTGGAGCAACAGTGACAGGGAGTGATATATTTAGTCTCTCCTGATGGAAATAAATCACCTGGGATTTAGATACCGGGATAATCCTGTAGGAACTCCCTGATATGGTATCAACCCCAACAGCCCATACAGGTGTATGTTCGATCTCACAATTCCCTATGTGATCGTACTGTAGAAATTCAAGGGTTTCGGCTGCTTCAACGCCATCTCATATCCTAGAACGTATAACGCATCTTCTGGAAACACAGGCATCTGTGAATTAACTCATCCAGAAGCATGCAGTAATAAAACTTCCGGTCGACGACTGGTCCCCCGAGTTCTAAAGTTCTCTTCAGAACTTTTTTTGGAGTTTGGAATCCCAGCTTGCAGCCTGGCCTTTTTGTAGCCAGACATCAATGTAGAGTTGTTCCCCTTGCTGTAACTAAATTGCTGTAGAGTTGTTCCCCTTGTTGTGACTGAAATGATAAGTACCAACAGTTGTTCAAATTAGACATTAAAGAAGGTCAATATGAGAGTATATTGTTTACTTTCCTATTATTTCAGCTACTTTTATTTCTACCGACAAATGACTGACAAACTGGAGAAATATCTGAGCCGGGAGGAGATGGAAAGCCCTACATTTGCTCAGGCCATTTCACAGATGTGGACAGATATGAATGATGACCAGAAAACAACTATGGTGACGATTGCCGCTCTAGAGAACTCCAACTCTTCAGCATCTTCCACACAACTCAGTGATGATTTAACCGATATATCTGTCACTCCCATCACAAATCTGGAGCTTCTTGCTGGTAGGTACACACTGACTAATTGGCCAACCGAATTGCAAAAAAAAAACTGCCAATTTGTTGCCTAATGGGTTACCAAATATATTTGATCTGCTATCACACCCAGGTAATTACCTAGGCCATTTTATAACTGACACCTAATTAATATCCCATAAGGCACAATGATGCATTAAACATTTATAAACAATGTTTTCTTAACCAAATCAAACCCTAATTCCCTCCTTTGAAGATCCCTTTGCAAAAGAAATTATCTCTCCTGATTGGTCGCCAGGCGGCATACTCGGCATATGTCCACTTGATTCATTCTCTTTTCCCTATGCGATGGCAGGCGCTCATGTGCAAGACCGATGCATGAGGGGAGGATGGGTTGGTCGCAAAAGAGTGATATTAAGAGGATTGATTTGGTTAAGAAAAACAAACATTGTTTATAAATGTTCAATTTTTCTGTCACAAATCTTCACCTCTTATCACTCATGCCGACTCCCAACAGAGGAGGTTGGGATGCCGGTCTTGTTGTTTTCTCCATCTTTATATGTGCGGAACACTCCGTTGTCCTGATTTTATAATCTGGTATGTACATGTATATATGTCTAAACCTTGATAAATCTCCAGCCTATATTAAAGGAGGCATAGAGAATTCAAAGATATCAAGCAAGATGGAAGGAGGTAGAATAGAACCGACCAACACAAGCGCAAACTATCACCAGATAATCAGATTCATGCACCATCTTGCTTGACTGCTTCAGGTCCCTCCACCTCTCGGCTAGGGTATATGTCTATAATTACCTATATACTTACCTAATCGTGCCTCCCAACTTAATTAACATAACTGATGACCGTCGTATTGTCTGCAGCCACTAGAAGTGATGAGTCTTGAAGTTGTTGCTGGCAGTGGTGAACTGCTTGATTTACAGCTGCCAACTCCAGAACATTTATATGATGCCGGGTCTGCTCGGTAGTCCATCTCCCCAAATCTTGAAGATTCTCCAGATGAGCATCCTAGCTTGTTAGGCATGCGTCTGTGAAGTTAAACAGATGCTGGTCTGGTTGACTGAACTGGAGTGGAACTCCTGACATAAAATTTTCCCAATCTTGCCACCATGTTAGAAAAGGATGAAGATGAGCTGGGACAGGTTCTTCAGATCTAACATGGATATCTGGAGATACGGCTGAAGGTGGAATTGTGGTGGGCATAGTTGAAGCTGTCCGTACTGAATCAGATCTTTGTGCTGAGGTCAGCAATCCCAGAAGTCTCTGCCATCGACGTAACGACTGAGATGGGGAGGATAAGAACTGTTGGACCAGAATCTGGATCTTGGTCCAACGGTCGTCCGGAACTTGGATAATCTGTTCCTTCGTGTCGAACATGGCCCCGATATATTGGCGACGCTGGGCAGAATTGCCATGACTGGAGATGTGGTGCGAGTGAAACACCACGGGGCGATTGAGATTCCGAACAGAAGGCCCTGCCACTTGAATTGCCTCCCGGCAATGATGAATCGAAGGTAATTATGATGAGTTGAGTGAATGAATGGGTAGATAGGCATCCTGTAGATCTATCGAAGCTATCCAGTCACCTGGTTGAAGACGGGAATGTAGGGAAGCTACTGACGTCACCCTCAAGTGTGGCAGAGGTGCCAGATTCAGCCTGTTGAGCCGCTTTAAGTCGATAATCATCCTTCTTGCAGATTAAGAAAACTGGACTGTAATATCCTGTGCTGTTTTCTCCTGCGGAAAGTTTGCGAACAGCGCCCTTGACGACCAAAGACTCGACAGATTCTATCAAGGTTAGCAGGTGTTCTGGACGAATTGGGAGACGTGATGGCTTGGGTCTGAACATGAGGCATGGCATTCGATGAAGGTGAGACAAAACCCATCTCTGAGGGTCCTGATGACCCACTTGTCGTCAGTGATGAGCTCCCAATTCCTCCAGAATATCTGAAGACATCAACCCACAACCGGGTGAATGAAGGCATGAAAATCTGGTAGAGTAAAACTGACTGATGGATGATTGATGATTGGAACTTGATAAGCAGAAAGGTAATTGTCAGTTGCGATGATCACTTCCCTTGTACTTGTTCGAAGGCTGTTGACCCTGTCGTTTGCCTTGAAACTGTACCTTTTTTGGAACGAAAATCAGACTGCGGTGGCGGAGTATGTTGCTGGTACTTCTCACGAGAACTGTATTGTCCCCTCTTGCCACCATGCTGTGACTAGGGAGTCCCGAATGAATTTGAAACTGCCATGTTCACCAAACGTGAAGTCTTCTCCCATACATCTGGCATGACCTCACGAATTGGCTCATTAAAAGATGAACTTGGATGTGAGAGGTTGATTTAGTAACTCCTTGATATATAGTCTGGAACCTCCTTCTTGTGTTGCTTCAAGTATGCTCCCCGATGTGCTTGCAGTATCAAAGCTTATATGTATAACCACCAATCTCCATTACATGTGCATTGGCCTTGTCAATAGAATCCAAAATGCCTAGAAGATTCATTGACGCAGTAGATTCATGGAGGCAGCGATGAACCAATCCACGTAAGATGTGACTCTATGCAGGTCTACCGTACCATCATCTACCTGTGTAGTCTGCTTTGTTGTAAGTTCAACTGTTGAGGGCGGCTTGTTGGACTTTAAGTACCATCCCCAAATTCTTATCAGGAATAGGTGCCATTTCCGGTAGTAAAGAACTCCATAAGAACCTGGTCATTTGAATGCTGGTGTAGTGAATTCTTGCGAAGATGTTCTAATTCATCTATCGGCAACCATTCCGGAGATGGTGGGCACGTAACAGGTGTATCATCCTCTGTAGCTCTAAATGATGTACACTGGGTAGCTCCTGCTGAATGTTTGCGTTTATGTGGAGGTTGATCATCATATAGCGTTGGTTTATTCACGTGGGTACCAGACTGTAAGCTGCTGTCAACCTGGCCTTGAATGAAATATAACTCATCAGACCAACTATGTCTAGGTGGAGCATCACTCACATCAGAAGAATAATTCTGAGAATCCCAAGTCCTCTTTCGAGTAACAGTCTGAATTTTCGACAAACTGCATGAGCTCCCTTACAGAAATTTAAGGTTGCAGCAAGCTCACATTGTGTGTCTGTTGTTAGCTAACATGGTTAGCTGGCCACTAGCTTGCCTTGAGCTTGCCACTAGCTTGCCACTAGCTCACATTTGAAACATTGCAAGCTTGCAATTGGTGATTCTGCAACCTAGTGCAACTTTGCCGCAACCTTGCACAACCTAGCTGCAACCTAGCGCAACTTAGCTGCAAGCTAGCAGACGCTTACCTAACCTAATCAAATCTGCGAGCTAGCGCAAGCTTGCGGCTAGCTTGTATAACTTTGCAGTCAGCTTGCACTAGCTCGCACCCGGCTTGCGCTAGCTCACAGCCGGCTTGCGCAAGCTCGCCAAAACAATGCATTTCCAGGCCTGCGAGCTCGCATGTTGGCCTGGAGTTAAAATGTAGGCCTACATGTACCCTGATTCATAAAATTAAAGTACAGAACAGCATTTTAAATAATTTTTATATAAAAATGTTTAATTCTTAAACTACAAATCACAAAAGTTTATCTTTGCTATAATAATTAAAGATTCTGATCAGAAAAAGGCATACCTTTATCTGTATCCCTGGTTGTATCATGCATGTATAGTCTGTTGACTGGAATTTCATCCCAGGATGTAAATTATCTATGAAAATAGATAAATTAAAAAAAAAAAAAAACAGTTTTCAACAGATTTTCAAGGCAGATTTTTCTGTCTGGGCCCATTTGGACATTAGTAACATTAGTATAGTACATGTGTGCATTTTTTGCAAATGTGTTCTTGCTGCATTAATGAATTCTGACCTAGGCCTACAGGCTGAATAAGTTACTTGTGAACAATATATCAGTCTGCACATACTTGATCCTGGATCCATACTGTTTTCAATATAAACTGTATTCAGTCCCCAAACTAAACTATAAATACATTTACATTAATTGATTTAAGGCAGTATTCTCTCACCTTAAGCTTGGCAGCAAGCTAAACATTTTTGTCCTCTCCAACTTCTTGACCTGCAGTACTTGCAAGTGTATACTTAGGTCAATCTATAAAACTTGGCTTTTCCTGAGCTTCCACCAAAAACTACACTGAAAGTAACCTATTTCTCCATGGTTCTGTCAGCTTGAATGTTGGTTTTCTAAACTCATTGTAACTGAATGAAGCATGGAACTTAAATTAGAACTATCCACCATGTGCATTGGAAACTACACTAGTTTCAGCGGAGAGAAAAAAAACAAACAGCCAAACTGAAAAGTGTCTTGAACTGTTGAAGACCAGTTGAACTCTTAATTTGAATGTTGGTCATCTGATATTACACCCTTTGTTGGAAAGAGCTGGTTCCCATGGATACCAGTGGTCCCATGCTGGGCATTAAATGAAAACCATCTGCTATAAGTCAGGGATTCATACAAGTCAAAAATGTTACCACCGAAAACTCAATATTACTCAAAATTGAGTTTTCACAATGGTGAAATTGAGTTTTCAAAATTTTTAACCGCCGATTCAAAGATTGCAATTGAGTTTTCAAAATTTTTTACCACCGATTTACCTATTGGTATTCTGTTCTCAAATATTTCAACCACCACCATGCACAGGATGTTGTTGGTGTGTTTTAATATGGTCAATATATTATACTATGAGCAGGGGATATTTTTGACAAAACATTTTCATCTACCCAATATCCAAATTCAATAAAACTCATTCTATTCAGCGCGTCTTCAGCTAAAGTTTTCATCGAATGAAGTATAAAAACCGAGAGATTTACATGTACGGTACCGTACCACAAGATCAGTCTGAATAACAATGGACATGGGGATCTATATCACGAATGAAATTGGAGGGAGAAATCAAGCAGTAATTGTTCAAAACAGCAAACGATCGAACCAGGAAACATGTCCTCTTGTCTGCAGCTAACTGCACCAAACACACTGTGACAGCCTCTGCAGATTGTTACTGAATTAAAGTTTAATAAAGTTTTTACATGAGACAGATCTGCCAAGTTCTAAAGTCTAAATTTTCTGAAAACTACCGAATATTTTGGATGGTCACATTTACTCAATGTTAAATTTTTTAAGCAAATTTCTTGAGTGCTATTTATCTCCTGTTAAGTTTTCCAAAATCCAGTTCTGGAGGTCACCTCGTATTTAAAGTATGGTTTTCCATTACTCTTTCAACTATGAAAATTTATTGTTTATAATCAACAAGGAGTCAACTTTATGGAGCAGACGAAGATAAAATATGCAGCCTGGTCTTGTCGCAGTGTCAGTCGCACTGACATCTCACGAGTGAAGTTGTAGACCAGTCAATGTACTTTACAAAAATACAACCCCATCATGATTGCAGGTCTTGGCTTTAGCAAGTCATGTGAAATTTAGACGTTTAGTCTTGATGTATTTTCAATCTTTGACATCGCTGGACATTTCACTTTTTACTTCGTGTTTGATGGATACTGAATGGACCGAACGTCGGCATCACGGTCCAGATTTAACCGGGAAATATGGTCGACTGACTGCAGGCACGTGGCTGTACAAAGCGCAAGACTGTCTGTCGGCTGTCAACCCTATTGCCGTAATGGAAACTTCCACTGACCCGTGTTGTAGGCCCACAAGCCGATGAATCGAATTGGAAGAGTTCACTTTCAAAATAGGGAAGTAAGGCACAAAAGTTTCTACGTAACAACAACGCGAGGGCAGATTTTTCTTTGTATTTCATTTCTGAAACTTGCAACTCTGGCGGACAAATTGATGACCTACGCGATTTAAAGATGACAACAACAGCTACACAGGGTCTGTCTGAAGTTGAAGAAAAAAATAACTTTTACGGCGACAGATGACCGATAAAAACTTTTGGGCGGCAGTCCCTGTTGTCAAACTTCAGTGATAGTTTGGAAACCCTCGGCAGTACGAATGCAGGCTGCCACACAATAAACGTTTGAGGGTTCCGGAAATAATATATGCAAGCAATTGTGTCTGCCGCTACGCGGCGCTGTGATCAGCATACTCGAAGTCGTTAACAACAACACCACCACACGTGGTGGCATGCTCCCGGCGCCTGTTAGTGTCGTTTTCACGGTAAGATCGTCATTCGATTGAGTTTATTTCGTAATTTGGGGCTGTCAAATTAACTTTGACCATGTCTGGCGAATAGAGTTTTCCACGAAAAATTGAGTATTTGTCCAGTAAAACGAAAGCAATTGAGTTTCCTGCCATACGAATTGAGTTTTCAATTTTTTTTAACTACCGGTATTCGGTGGTAAAAAGCGACTTGTATGAATCCCTGTAAGTATGTACTTCCTGCCCTTGGTGCGAGCTTGCGCAAGCTCGCCAATTAGTTCAGTATATACTGTTGGTTGCCTAAAAATATGGTAATCTTGCTAGCTTGCCTGAAAATATTGCAAGCTTGCGCTAGCTCGCCATACCAAGGTGCTCGCTCACAATCCTTGGCAGACCTATATTGTTAGCTTGTACAAGCTTGCTGCAGTCTTGTGTCAGGTTGCTGCGAGCCGGCACAAGATTGCTGCAGTCTTGCGCTAGCTTGCCACAAGCTGGCGCAAGCTTGCCGCAAGTTGGCGCAAGCTTGCTGGAGGCATGTTAGCTTAAGGTAAGCTTGTGTTAGCTAGTTGCAACCTTAAATTTCTGTAAGGGCTACGACGAGGAATTGAAGTGTGGAATGAGTTATCATTTCTCGATGAACTCCGAGAACGACGACGAGAAAATTTGAAAGGGTATGACTGTAGACACGTCTTAACCTAAATGTCGACCTTGACCTTCGCCATCTACAGTCATGAATTCCAAGGACTGTAATCCATATTCCGTTGCAGTCCACTGTCCAAGTATCACGATCAGGGGTCCGGATCTGTGCAGGAGTCCTGTTCCGATTGTGGTCCCAAATGATCCGAGTTTTTTTCATTCACCCCGATCTAGAAACCGCTTTCATTCTGGAGTCCAGTTCCCAGACCAACTATATAATGGAACTCTATCTAGAGACTGGCTCTATTTGACAGTCCATTTCCGAGTCCAGTCCGGAATCCAACTTTTTTAATGCAACCCGATCAGAGGCCGGTTTTGGTTCTCATGTCCGGTTCTCATCCCAAATTTTGGATGTATCCCACTCCGGAGTGAATTTGCGGTATCCCACTCCGGAGTGAATTTGCGGTACGCCCGTGTTCGAGTTCGAGTTTTCAATATCCCAGTTATTCTGTCGCACCCCAACATCGTGTGTGGAGGCCCGTCGTGTTGTTTACACTTGGAACTGTGATGCTTCCTACTATGTTCGTGACTCCGTGATTCTTCTGAATTTGTATCACTGGATGACGATCTTCTTCTGTCTCGACCTCGCAGCCGCGGGAATCGAGAAGGTGAAGTACTTTCAGATGTCGATTGTGTCTGAGTCACGATAAACCGGGCTTCTGTGTTGACACTCCGTTTCTGCCGTCGAACTTGCATGGGACTCCGGGTCCCAGGCTTTGGTGGTAAGTTGAACTTGAACGTGTGACTCCTTGTCTGCAAATTCTGTATTTTCTTGCGTACATGTAACTGTAGCCACTTTTCCGCTCGGCGGAATATCTGCTAAGCCGAGAAGATTTTGAGATCTGCCGAATGGGTCCTCCAACAACGGCAAATTGTCCAAATCCTCGTTGATAGTCAGGTCGTGCAATAAATTCTGTATTGCCTCCTTTCTATCAGCGCTTGTTTTATTCTTGTCTGAAGCTTAACGAGACAACACTTTACGTCTGGCTCCAGCATAGTTTAGCCAAACTAGGTCATCCTGACCTGCACATTCTATTCCTGTAACAAATTTGCGATCTACATGTAAAGCAAAATTTGTGCATGTTTTCAGTGGGAAAAAATTGACCACAACATTCATATCTTTTATTATGTTTAGTTGATTGGGTGGCTATGTGAGACATCTACTGTAAAACCTGTTTCTTTCGCGTGCATGAAACTTTCGCGATTTTCGAGATTGGAATAAATCGCGAAAGTTAATTTTCATGGACGCGAAAGAAACATGTTCATATGACAAGGGCGACGACAAGAATGCAACAATAACAACGACAGAGAAAGGACATGGGAGCAATTGTTTTCGACATTGGCACAGTTTTGGGAGTATGTTTAAGCGACTGTTTAAAGCACCGGATACAGTTTAATATATGAGTATACTAGTACAATTAATCCCAAGACTTGCATATGTGAAGCAAGTGTAGTACTAGAAACATTCGTCAATGTCCTCGTATGCCGCCTTGATGCCGGCCGTTTTGAACCCCTGTAGGATAGCAGGCGTTTTGTTTCTGAGTTGTTCGTGGGCCTTCACCATCCACATCACATGTTAGGTTTCAATGTGGAAAGTTTCAAGTGAACTTTGATATCCTGTACAGATTTCCCACTTTCCAGCCCTCCCGAAACAACATCTCCATACCACGCGGTGAACTGGTCTTTCAGGGCGGCTTTGAAAGTTCCATTCCCGCTGAGATCTGACGGCTGGAGCTCTCCTAGCTGTGCGGTATTTATTTACTTCAGCGGAGTTCAAATGACAACTACCTGCATGATATCTTGCGATATAGGGTTTGTTTACCTACGGGAATTCATTTAAAGGCTGAAACAGCAGGATTGAAATAATCTGCCCCCAACAGTCAGGAAACCTCTGTTTGAATACCAGTAACTGTATCTTCATACAGTTAACGCCGCCTTTTGTTAGACTCGTGTTGGTACTGTGAAACCACCACACTGAGTGCACCCACATGTGAATACATGTGGCTTTGCCGATTCTTCCGACTCCGGTATGTATTTTTCATGTCTATTATTATGACATATTTGTAAAAAAAAAATTCTGGCACAGAGAGAATCGCCAAAGTTTCATGTCGCAAATTTTTTAAAATGTCACGAAAGTTTCATGTTTTACAGTATCTAACTGTTCAATTGCAAAATACACCCTAGGATACGTCTGTAGTAGAAAGTGGGGAAAACTCCAAAATCACGTCTGCAACAGGCACGTTAACGTTGCAAAAGGGAAAAGAGAATGTATCAAGTGGACATATGCGGAGCATGCCGACTGGCGGCCAATCAGGGAGATAATTTCTTTTGCAAAGGGATCTCCAAAGGAGGGAATTAAGTCATGAGTGATAAGAGGTGAAGATTTGTGACAGAAAAAAATGGTTTATCATCGCCGCCCACCCTATATTTTTCAGCCTAGATCATATGCAAACATTATTTTTTTACAAAGTCTAACCCATGTTTATTTAAAACATTGTGAACAAGCTCTGAAAGCCAATTCATTTCGCAAAACATTGTAGTCCATTGACCATTTACCTCATCTATCAGCTTGTTTCACAGAATTCATTTTAAACTGTCATAAGTAACATGGCAGTGTGACTAATGTCACAGGACCTACGAAGTAGGGTTTGCTATGATTTGAGTGTGTACCTGATCTAAGACCGACCATGAGCAAAGCGACGTTAAATTCTATTCACTCACTCACTGACCATTAGCTTAGGTCAGGTCACACTGACATTGACCTAATTAAATGCATTCCCATGGTCTAAGGAGGCATTAGGACATGTTTTTGCCAATTTCGAGGTTTACAGATCACCTAAGCAGGTCAAACTTTCATCAAAAGTAGGTCAGCTCAAAACTTGCTGGTAATAGTCCCCTAATGCACGTTCATGTCAAAAATCAAGGTTCTAATGTCAACGGTTCTCCTTATTTTGCTGGAGAAAGGATTCGGATGGAATGACTCGCTCTCTGACTGGCTCACTCATTACCGAACAATTTGCAAATGAGAGCTTACTTCGTAGGAATATCTTAAGCCAAACTGAAAATAAAAAAAATAAAACCCACTTGCTTGTACACTTCTGGTGAGTGGGTGAGCAATCCTTTTGCATGATTGAACTCAAAATATTAAAAACAAAAGAAATGCCACTGACATTTGTTGATCAATGATAGTAAACTATTATGTTAACATTTGTAGCATTTGTCATTTAATGATAGCATTATGTTAACATTTGTTGATCAATGAGAGTATTATGTTAACATTTGCAGGCCTTCAAGTGCCTCCTATATTTCCTATATTTTCCTATATTTTTGAGTCGTTCCTATATTTTACTCAAAACCTCCTATATTTCCTATATTTTGACTTTTTGTCATGAAAACCTTCACCAATGCTCTGAAATGAGTCAATTTGGCATGGGATAATACATTTCCGAATTTTTTTTGCCTCACTTCGCTCGGCAAATATGAAAACATTTCAATTTCTCTTTCTTGAACCCAGCAGCAGAACGGGTCTCTTCAACCACCACAACTATGGCCGCATTCAGTGGAAATAATTTTATTAAACACCAAAAAACTACCAATTTTGGAACATACAATGTAGTAGTGACCTGTCTTAGACTTCCTTATTTCCTATATTTTCCTATATTTTATTAAGAAAATTCCTATATTTTTCCTATATTTTGGCAAATTTCCTCCTATATTTTCACTGTGAGCCACTTGCAGGCCTGCATTTGTAGCATTTAATGAGAATATTATGTTAACGTTTATCGATCAATGAAATTATTAAATAATAATAAATTTGACTAATGTCAAATTTGACTTATGTGATCATGGCAGTGTAGGCATTGACTAGGGTTTACAGTTATTGCTAAACCAGGAAATTCAGTGCAATAATACATCTGATATCATTGTATCTGTAAAAGTTATCTTTATTTTCATTTAATAGGAAATGGTAATAATACAGGTAAGGGCGATGAGAAATTGGCTGGAGTAATCAGTGACCGTGACCTGACACAGATAGATGGAGCCTCATTACAGTGTGTGCCACTCAGCCCTGGTTTTACCCAGTCAGATGACTCTACCATACCCTTCAGTTTTCTCAAGGAGAGCCCTGATATCCAAATTAAAGTGGAACCAAACTTGGAGAAGGTACATATAAAGCTGTTATATGTCCACATAATTGAATCAACATTGACTTTCAGCTGAGGGCCCTCGTCTATTTGACATGATGTAGCAGTGTTTATTTCTACCTATCAATGGTTTTGTTAAAATTCTTAAGACAACAAAGGCAAGGGGCATGGGTTCTAAAAAAAATGTTCATCCGTGTTTTCTTGGTGCATTGTTTTGAAACACTTAAGTCATGTATAAAGTGAGACGTTTTTTGCCTGGGCTGCCTTGGTCTGAACAAGACCATTGCTGGGTATCTACATGTATAACATGTCAAATAGACAAGGACCCACAGCTGAAAGTCAACTCAGATCCAATAAGTATACAGATAGATCATTTGTCATAAAAACAATAAAGGCTCTTCCAGCCTCAACTTTAGCTAGATAAAATTGATTAAAATTCTCAGGCCTCACTGCATCACATTAAAACAGGTACGCCACATCTTTTTAATTTATTTTCCAAATTTATGAATCAGGGGATAAAACTCTATGAACAGTTGTAAGATTGTATGAATGAGATAAAAAAAAAATACCTGGATGCAAATTTTTCATGTATGTGTGTGATCCGAGGGCCCGTTGACCAGTCGCCATTATAAACCAATAAAATTACTTTTAAATCTCCCCAGACAACTGATTTATACCGACAATGCCAAGTAATGGAAATTGTTGACTAGGCTGCTTGTTGACAAATTTGGCTCGACAAGCGATGTCAGTCCAGTGAAAGAGTGTCTGTAGGAGTCATAATTAAATGGACAGTTGTAGAATTCTCGGTCACAGTACAGTCATGACAGTTGAGCAGCTGACAGCACATATGCAAATATTCTCAAAGATTTTCCAAACCCCAAAACTGTGACATTTCAAAGTTTTCAGGCATAAAAAACAAATTTCAAGACAGAAATTTTTTTTAAAAAGCATTGTCATAGTTGCATAAAGTTCTGGTTTTCCCCCCTCAGTCTATTAGGCTGTGGAGTTCTGTCATCAGCATGTACATCCGTCCAGTCGTCAACAATACTTGTGACTGGTCTAGAAGCCAAACCGTTGCTTCTAGAGACTTCAAATTTGGTATACAGGATTGTTGGGTGGTCAACTTTGGGTATTTTGTGATGAATTTTGCGGTTTCCATGGCAACATCACGCAAAACGTCAATATGACGCTGTGAACGTGATAGAAGGTAAACCGTTTCAGCTTGGGACTTCAATTTGGCATGCAGGATTGTTCAATGGGTGATCAGCAACAAGCTTTTGAATTTGGGTACATTACAATGATTTTTGTGGTTTCCATAGCGATGTGAAGGCGATAAAAGCCAAACAGTTTCGGCTAGGGACTTCAAATTTGGCATGCAGGATTGTTGGGTGGTCAAACACAAGCCTATTGAATTTGGGTACATGACGATGATTTTTGTAGTTTCCATGGCAATGTCATGCAAAATGTCCCTGTGACGATGTGAACGTGATAGAAGCCTAATCGTTGTAGCTAGAGATTTCGAATGTGCTATGTAGCATTGTTGGGTGATCAACCACAAGCCCAACAAAGTTGTTTTTTTGTGGTTTCCATGGCTACATAACACAAAATGTTGATATGGCGATGTGAATGCGATAGAAGCCAGTCTCAGCTTGGAACTTCAAATTTGGCATGCTGGATTGTTGGGTGCATGTATGTTTGGTCGTCCGTCCGGTCAGTCGTCATTCGTCAACAATTCTAGTGATTTTCCATGTATGTGTGTATGCCGAGGGCCTGTTGACCAGTCGCCGATATCAACCAATCAAATTACTTTTAAATCTCCCCAGACAACTGATTTATACCGGCAACGCCAAGTAATGGAAAGTGCTGATTGCTTGTTGACAAATTTGACTCGACAAGCGATGTCAGTCCAGTGAAATTAGGCTGCGGGGTTCTGCCGTCGGCATGTACATCCGGTCGTCAGTCGTCAACAATTCTTGTGACTGCTCTAGAAGCCAAACCTGCATACATGTAGTACTGCAGCAGTCCATGGAATGTACTTGCTAGTCTTGTTCTTGGCCTGCAAGCCAAGATGTCAAAATACTTAATTTTTCCCAAACTCTGAACAGCGCATACATGTCAGCTGAACGACTATAGTCTGGCTACAAGCACTGCCCGCAGTCGAATGCTCTAGCACAGATCCGAAGACCAGGGAACACGTCAATTTGTTACGATGGGACTAATCACGCACATATGCAGATCCTTACGCAAATAGATTCGTTGAGAACGGCGAGAAAATCAAGAATCTAACTTCTTTTTCGGTGTAAGCTAATTTTATTTAATACTTTCGGGATATATTAGGTTGATGAAACAAAGGTTTTTAGCGGAAAGAAGGAAGGTATATATTGCGGAGTAATCTCAACGCTGAGAGCGTGTTAACAATATTTTCAATTGCGGGCAGTGCTTGTAGCCAGACGATAGTCGTTCAGCTGACATGCGCTGTTCGGAGTTTGAATTTTTCCACTTTTAACAATTTTGATGTAGCTCAATACTATTCATCAATTGTTAATCATTATCTCCCCTTCCAACTACAGATTGATTTTAGTAACTTGACGGACACCCTGGTCAAATCGTTTCCTGCTTTGGTAAGAGGGAAGCTGCAAGGAGCAGCTGGAAATTCCACTGACAAAGGAGCGTGTCAGGTTGTACCATTATCTTCTTTGGAAGCAGGCTCCGACAACCAGCAGCGCTCATCTAGTATCCGAGAACTGCCCAGCATGTCAGACTGATCAAGTGAGGTAGATATCCAATTTTGTAGACTATTTGCTAGTTTCTTGCCCTGTAGCCACATTGACTGGCACATTATTGGTCAGGGAAGAGACCATTTCTTCTATGGGGATTGAAATGTTCAAAACAATGTACCTGTCCTCCGAGACGGGTAGAAAAAACAATATCGATGCACCTCCTCAGAGAGATGCACCTGAACAAAGCTGTAGTGATGAATTGAACTTTATGTATGATCCTTTACAGACGTTCATAATAAATAC
>JAVTVY010001792.1:0-33424 GCA_036873755.1 Hanleya hanleyi | reverse complement strand
CAGGTGAAACGACTATAAAACCAGACACCACTGCCGTTCTCCTTCATTCCACATCCGACCACAGTGCTATGGACCAACAGCAGCTGCCTCTGAAGACAGCGTCTCGCAAAACGCGCAAAGCGCAAGTGGTCTTTGGGGTGCTATTGCTAACCCTGCTGAGCGTGTTGTACGGAGGTGTGTTTTACGACGTAGCCTATGTCAGCACGTTACTTAACCAACTGAGAACACCAGGCACCAGCGAAACCGGTCTACAGAGAGCACCAGTCGTATCGAGCCCAGTCACCACCACACCCCGCGTACAAGCCACGTCGAGCTCTACACCTACACCAAGTACGCCCACTACGTCTGAACACCCACCGGATTTCATCCCTCACAGTGAACCGACCACCCACGTTGTGCCCACCCCCAGCACCATCCCTGACAGTGAACAGACAACGACGACCGACGTTGTACCCACCACCACTCCAGTTCACTCGTAGGAAATTTACAAGAGCGGGTTACCACGACAACGGATACACCTCGAACCATGGACCCTGGGTGGCAGCATCCCTTCACTTGCGTCATCGCAGGACCGACGGACTCCGGCAAAACGCACTTCGTCAGGAAGCTCCTTCAACACGCCGACAGCATGATCACTCCACCCATTGCCAGAGTCGTGTGGTGTTACGGAGAATGGGAGGAAGCGTATGCAGCAATGCCCCACATCACGTTCGTGGAAGGCCTACCCAACCTGGCCGATTTGGAACCCGACACCTTGGTGGTTCTGGATGATCTCATGGCGGAGACGGATGCACGGGTCACCCAACTCTTTACCAAAGGCAGCCATCATCGACGGCTCGGCATCATCTACATTGTGCAGAATCTGTTCAGTAAAAACAAAGAACATCGGAATATCAGCTTAAATGCCCACTACCTGGTGGTCTTCAAAAACCCGAGAGATACCATTCAACTGCTGCACCTGGCGAGACAGATGTTTCCCGGCCGCACACCGTTTGCGTTGGAAGCCTTTAAAGATGCCACAACCCCTCAGCACGGGTATATGCTCTTCGACCTCAAGCAAGCCACCCCCGACCACCTTCGACTACGGACCGGCATCTTTCTCGGAGAGACCCACCACGTGTACATGCAAAAATAATGTAAACACATCCACAGCGGCGCCCCCAGCTGGGGTCTGTGTGTTTGATGATGGGGAATAATAAAAAGAATGAATACCACAGCAGGGTTGACTTTTGTCTCGTTCTCTGAAGTAGATAAAAAGAGCAGCGTTGTGGGTTCTAGCATTAGTTGTACAGGATGTCTGCGCGAGTACGGAAGCACGCTCCCACGCTCCGTGTATTGAAGACGGCCCCACCCGAGTTAGTCCGAACCATTGTACGCGATGCGGACCCTGACCTTGTACGCTGTCTGTGCGAGATCGGGTACAACCTGTTAAAAGGCAACGTAGCACTGACTCCGGCTCAGAAGACCAAGTTGGCCAAGCATAAGACAGGTCTCCGAACCCTAGTCCACAAGCGGGTCCCTCAAACACAAAAGAAAAAGGTGTTACAGAAAGGCGGCTTTCTCGGGGCCATCTTAGCACTGTTGGCCGCTTCCGTGTTGGGTCCAGTATTGGGTGGACTCTTCGGCCGACAATGAACCACACAAAAAAAAGGGTCCTCGTCGAACCACGGTTCCTGCAAAACCTCCAATCACCCTACCCTGTCCCACCTACGGTGAAGACCATAAACAGCCTCGATGGAGAGATGCAACAGATCTTACAGAGACCGGGGTTAAGCTACAGTGAGAAAGTACAACGGTACAATGAGACGCTTCAACGGTACATGACGTTCATGGACCAATACAAAACCCTGTCTACCCCAGCAACAGCACCACCACCACCACCACCACCACCACCACCACCACCACGTGACAGACCGCCGACCTCAGCGCCGTTCCAACGGCCGGGTGAGGTAGCCCCCACAGCCCCACAGTGTACCATCGATGCCGGGGAAGACCCTTATCTACCATCGTACAGATGTTTGACGAGTACCCCCAGGCCGAGGACCGCGATGTACTCGTCTATGACTGGGCCGCCCATCATTTCAATGTACAAGCCCCGTTCTGGGCTTAAGTTAATGACAAGCCCCTTGTTCTGGGCTTCAATGTACAAGCCCCTTGTTCTGGGCTTCAGTTAATTACAAGCCCCTTGTTCTGGGCTTCAGTTAATTACAAGCCCCTTGTTCTGGGCTTCAGTTAATTACAAGCCCCTTGTTCTGGGCTTGAGTTTTCACGTGGTTGTTCTCACGTTGTTGTTGTTCAATGAATAAAAAAAAATGAGATCTCACCAAAAAACCCTGTCTTGTGTGTTTTATTCCTAATGCATCAATGCCCAATGTGGAGATTCAGTCAAACTGAAATCAGTGGTGTAGGATGGGGCCAAAATGTAACCCATCAAGTTTAGAATGCAAGAGCACTATAGTAAAAATAGAGCCAATGAAATCAGCCCACAGACCAAGTACGTGTTTTTGGTCTAGGTTTGGAGCGGGCATTTCATTGAGGTACGTGTATACGGTGAGTGAAAAGACTCGTCCAACACGTATAGATTATGTTGATGACTATAAGTTCTAGGTAACCCATCAAGGTTAGAATGCAAGAGCACTATAGTAAAAATAGAGAGCCAATGAAATCAGCCTACAGACCAAGTACGTGTTTTTAGTCTAGGTTTGGAGCGGGCATTTCATTGAGGTACGTGTATACGGTGAGTGAAGAGACTCGTCCAACACGTATAGATTATGACTATAAGTTCTATGAGCATAATGCATGAAAGTGGCTTTGAACACCGTATTAGCCAATCAGTGACCTAGAATGGAGCCAAAGGTAACCCATCCATGTCCAGAAAAACATTACCCGGGTGTACAAGAACCCAGATATAGGCGCGGACGTCAGCGAAAGCACACCGTGAGTACCCCAATTCGATTGGCTGATTGTTCGACCGCTGATTGGTTCTTTTTCTCGACCGCTGATTGGCTCTTTTTTCTCGACCGCTGATTGGTCCAAATGGACCTGCCCATCTTTCCCAGGTTCATTTACAATCCCCTTTTTGTGCTCAAGCTCTGACTATAGCGATGCCGCAACATTGTCTCATTGGACATTGGACCGTTTGACCTGGAGCTGACCCTTTGACCTTTTGACCCGCGTCCGCGCGGGCACTGCCGGGGATGACGCGTGATGACGCGCGCGCGCGCGCTGCGGGGCGCTGGGGCGGGCCAGCCCAGTGGAAAACACCCCGGCGGTTGAACATTGGAACTCTTGTGGGTTTGGAGGATGAACATACGGACGTCTAAGGTGAAAAATTGGAACTCTTCTATGTTTGGAGGTAGTTTTTAGTGAAAACCCGGAAGTGACGTCACATCCCACGTGACCTGCGTATATACTCCTGTAAAATAGAGCCGATTTTATTTCTTTGGAGGGGCAAGGTCAATAGGACTTGCGCTTTTTATACTACTAAACTGTGAAGTAGATTACATCTTACATAGGCCTTAAGGCCGTGATATGCATATGAAGTATTCTGGGGCATGGTCAGTACTTCCCAATTTTCCCTTCGTCTACTACTCGCCGATTATTTTTTTTTTTTATTTTTTTTTTATTATTATTATTATTTATTTATTATTTTTTATCCAACCCAAAGATAATATATGCCACCCTACGCTACGTAACTGTTGCTAAAACCATATAAGGGGGTTCCCAGTAAATTTGAACAAATGATGACGTCATGACCGAAATATCAACAACGCAGTTTCCACCGAGGCCGTGTCTTGGCCAAAACCGATAATGTCGGTGTGAATTTCAATGGATGTAGGCGAAATAAACGTAAGCTATCCTTCTATCACACACAAACTCATGTTGGCCGCTCTCAAATTTTCGTATAGGCCTTATTGCGAGAACTTGTGCGAGACGTGTGCACGAAAACTACGTGCGAAATCAGGTCTATTTTCTCATCGCATGGGTGGAAACAACTGCCGATATTCTATTCTGTGAAAGCTGGATGTGATGAAAACGCACTGAGTCACACGTGCACTCGCAACAATTCGCAACAGTGTAATGAAATGTGTTCATTTTTTAGGCGCTCATTTTCTACGACCTATACAGCCAACGTGGTTTATTAATATGCACACACATATCTTTTTCTTATAGTTCATTGGCTGAACACCCTCTGTTTTACCACACCCACCCCACGTGGGTGTATGGAAGGGAGAAATTCATCTACCGTCACACCCCAGAAACAGAAAACCGCTGGAGTGTCGACACCATGACACCAGGAAGAGCCAGGAAACATGTGTGTGTGTGCCGTTGGCCGAAATCATTAGCTTGATAGTTTAGTGTTTTCATTTCATTCATGTGGTAAACTGAAGACCGAATTTATACCGATGGAAATATCTGTGAATTTCGAAAAAATCCGTGACAAGCCAAGAAACAGAAAACCGCTGGGATGTCGACACCAAACCAGGGAGCATGTGTGTGCCGCTGACCAAAATCATTAGCTTCATAGTTTAGTGCGTTCATTTCATCCATGTGGTATACTGAACACCGGATTTACCGATGGAAATATGTGTGAATTTCGAAAAAAAATATATATGGAATGAGATTCGTGGTGATACCCATATTTTTTTAGGATACGAATGCATCGTGATGAAGGCTTCATGGTGTGTTATACCCACCTAGGGGAAAAACAGCCCCCAGATATGCATCAAACGCCCGGGAGTATGGAATATAGGTATACATCTGGACTAAACTCTTTTATCAGGTAAGCTAGACTTTAGTACTATACTTGCGTTGAAACCCATGCAGACAACCTATTCAAATTTCAATGCATTGGCAACATAGCGTCGCACGAAATATACGCGCCCTGTTGACCAGGATTTTTTTATACTCCCACAACAACAGACAATTTGAAGACAATTTTCTAGCGGGGTGTTTTCTTGAACATAATTGCTGTAATATACTGTTCTTTTTGTGGACGCTAAATATAGGGGAGAAAATGGCAACATTGTGACCAAACCATAACAGTTGACAGCTGTAAAAATAGATACCGTGGCATAAAATGAGAGAGAACATTTCAATCTGCCAATTTTCGAGATGAAAATTTTTTCTTGACAAAATAGAAATGAACGCGAATCTATATTCTACAAAACATTTTTTCTTGACGAAATAGAAATGAACGCGAATCTATATTCTACAAAACACTAGAAAATATTAGCGTAGGTGAATTTTTTTAGACTCATTTTAGACTGTTTTGTGCTTTCATCGAAAGTGAAAACACATCTCGAAAAGTGTGTAGCAGTGTCGATATAAATCTTCAACCTAGATACCGTGGCATAAATTAGAGAGAGCATTTCAGAACACCTCAAAAAAATGAAACCTGGACGGGTATCCTTCATCTCGAGGGGTCGCAAGTTCGATTCTTGCTTTCATTATGTGAGTATGTGTTGGACATGTGATCTTTAAATTTTATTATCACCAGACTAGCTTGAATGTTTTATGAACGCTAAATGTAGGGAGGGAAAATGGCAACATTGTGGCCTAACCATAACAGTTGACAGCTGGAAAAGATGTAAAAATAGATAAAAATTAGATAGAGCAGCTCAATACACCTAAACGGTATAGTTCAACCCCACCCCCTCCCCTAAGCTTCACTTTGATACCTCACTCGACCCCATCGGACCATTTTATCTAGGGACCACTTTTTCTCCGCGGAAGGTTTTTCCCGCGACCGAATCACCGCCAGACATGACCGCGGATGAATACATCTTTCACAGCCGCCATCTTAAACCCACCACCCACCACCACCACAGCCGCCATCTTAAACCCACCACCCACCACCACCACAGCCGCCATCTTAAACCCACCACCCACCACCACCACAGCCGCCATCTTAAACCCACCACCCACCACCACCACAGCCGCCATCTTAACCCACCACCCACCACCACCACAGCCGCCATCTTAAACCCACCACCCACCACCACCACAGCCGCCATCTTAAACCCACCACCCACCACCACCACAGCCGCCATCTTAAACCCACCACCCACCACCACCACAGCCGCCATCTTAAACCCACCACCCACCACCACCACAGCCGCCATCTTAAACCCACCGCCCACCACCACCACAGCCGCCATCTTAAACCCACCACCCACCACCACCACAGCCGCCATCTTAAACCCACCACCCACCACCACCACACCCCATGTGACACAATACTCGCTTCTGATTGGCTGTCGCGTGTGACCTCCACGTGTCCTCCACAAAATATGCAAATTTCTGAGGTCAATTGGCCGCCATTTACGCTTTGTATACTACTGGCGAGTGGGTGCGATCAACCAACCACCTCGCTGGGGGTCTAAGATAAATGAGGCTGCGAAATGGAGCATGCGCTGTGGAGAGGATGGCGATCAACAACCAAATATTATATCCTCGTTTGGAGAAATGTTTACGTCCAGCAGGGTGATACTATAGATATCAGTTAGTAGAAAGGTAAGAAGAATTACCTTGCTGTCAAAATCGGGCGACCTTCCCTATTATAAAATTAGGGAGACACCACTTTGTACGAAACCGTGGCAAGTGTGGAGTGCACCCTAGAGTTGCAATTTCCGATATCGAAAATTCAGTGTCAATTTCCGATATCGAAAATTGCATTTCCGATATCGGAAATTGAATTTTTGATAACGGAAATTGAATTTCCGATATCGAGAATTGTCCCCGAATTTGGAATTGCAATTTCCGATATCAAGAATTCAATTTCCGATATCGGAAATTGAAGGTCATGAATTTACGATATCGGAAATTTTTATTCCGATATCGGAAATTTTTAATTCCGATATCGGGAATTCAATTCCGATATCAGAAATTCTCGAATAAAAGGCACTTTGGCTTGCCATAGATTTGCATGATATTGAACTGTTGATTCGTGAAATGCTTGATTTCCCATGTTTATATCGTACATTATGAAGGTTCGCAAATATGCCATAACTTCCATGAAGAAGTTATACATGTATAACAGAGAAAAGCAACATAACGGTTCTCGTTTGTATGTTCTTTCATGCAGGTCTACAGCTGTGAAGTTTGTTGAATATTTTACCTCAATCCCTTATTGGACATATGGCAGATATAAGCCTCGTCAAAATCGAAGTATACCATTAGTCCAGTCAAATTGAGGTTTGACCCACCATAAATTGCAACAGAATTGTTTTTGCTGCAGTGCATTTCCGAAAGGTCTCTAGAATAACATACTAAAAGTCTACAAACAGATATGCATGGGAAATATATTAAATTTCAAGTTGAAATTTGAGGTATTTTTCGCGAAATTTCAGTGTTTACCTGTCTCTTGCTCCTATAAGAAAACATTGTACTTGGTACTAAGCGTGAAAGAAATGGGTCATTACTTACACTCATTCCATTCGTTATCATATCAAGGTTATACTCAGCCTAAAATAATACCCTTGCACGAAAATATTTATGGAGAAATTCAAAATGGCGGATGTATGGGGTCATTCTAAATCTGAACTTTTTACCATTTTCATGACTGTCCAGGCAATCTATCTGTGTTTTTTTAGCTGGACCCAAAATAAATTGCAACAGAATTGTTTTCACTGGTATGTATTTCTAATAGGTTCCCAGAACAACATACTAAACGTCTATTTGGTGGAGATACGACTTTTTTGAAAACAAAGATACGCCATTTTATAATACATAATAGGCCATTATGCCTCATATAAGCAAAGTAGAATATTGTTTTTTCCGTGAATAAGGACAGTTTATCGTCCAGAAATCCAATTAATACATGACCCAGGGTACAGTATGCCATGGTGGTGAAAACATGTGTCTTCCCGGTGGATGTGCTCATAAGCGTAGATAGCAAACTGATAGTTCAGCATCAGGCTATATGAATTATACATGGTAATATTCAGTCAGTTAACATTTTTCCATTAGCATAATCATCTGAAAGAGGAATTCTCTCTCAAAATAAATGAAATGACAAGCTGTGACGTATTTTCCTTCAACCGATAACTGTCACAGACAATATTTTCACGAACCCACTCATGGAGATATCTCTCTATTATCACAACATGTGCCTTGTTGAAAAATACAGCTCTGCACACCATTAATGATCTATCGCAATTGTGTGTCAGATATGTTTTGACGAAAGAAGAATAATTATGCAGATCCTACCAGCTAATTATCAAAGAAATAATAATCTAGATTATAGGCAAACTTGATGTTCTACCATGACGTCCTACCATGCCATTTACCATGTTACATTTTACATTTTCAACAATATAAGCCATGCTCCCATAGATGCATCTTCTTCAGCTGCAATCTTTCTTGCAGTTGCACCTGATAACCTCAAAGAGTGCCAGTGGAACTGGTGGCAATTCAGTTTTCACAGAGAGAAGCCGCCCACCCTCATTCTTGTGGCTGCAATGGATGGTCTTCCCCTTCCACTCTAAACACGCGAACCTTGATACTTAGCTGATGCTGATGTTGGTGGAAGGTTTTGAATGCCAGTATGTCGGCACCTCTTCCCACTTCCCTTATATGTGTTGTAATTGTACCTGCACATATATGGGTCGTTTTTGTCACAGAAACGCTTGTATCTCACGCAGCCAATTGCTTCGTCAAGGTTACCATTGTATAAACACACAAGCACCTGCAATAGATAACCTCAATCGGGACTCCCAATGGCCTGGTTGAACACTTCAGCTTGTTGGCGAAATAGCTCATTGAGCGTTGTTTTCTTTAAGGCCGCACATTTGCCAATGCCATATGGTCAGTATACTGTGTCATAGCCCTGAATGGCATGCCCAAACAGCATATTTGTGCAGACTTACATTCCCAGCATAGCCTTTGTCTTCTTGACATTCCAAACTATCCGTTTCTTTGTATTCTCTATTGGCTGAAAGTAGATGCCATTGTCACCCATGTCTGCATGAAAACAGAGCAGCACTAACAGGTCAGTATCATAACCAACCAAAGTTTTGATGCTTTCAGTCGAATAAATGGCAGCTAATACAATAAAAACATCTGCATATGAAACACCCGCCCTTTCCAACTGGTCACTCATAAGAGTAATGAACTGCTACTTGTTGACGTTGTTTGCTAAAACAGGGCTATACCACCAAGCGCATCCACTCAAAGTTTCTCAAATTTGGCGATACATTTCGCATGCTGATAGCAAAATACGAGCGTAGCGTGCAAGATCTATGGCGTTACGTTTCGTAACTTGTGTCTAATTCCACATAACCCGGGGCTAGGGGCCGTATGAACCCATGTACTTCAAGATCTTCATGGTACTCATATGAACAGTCACAATCAAAGCGTGACCGAGATACATCATTCTTTAGATGACGACTTTACAACGAATATCATGGATGAAGAATACTGATCAGCGATACGGATTTGATATTTTTGGAACATCATGATGTCTTGCCGGCATCATTGAAAACTGTTGACCGCTTCTCTCTTGCAGGAAACAAGCCTATGTTTATGTATACTATGATTGTCTTTTTGAATTTGGTGCTAATACTTTTATATGGAATATGGAATAGGTCTTTGGATTATGGACGCGGATATTCTCTAATGGACGACGGCTGAATTATGAATGACGGACCAGACGCTTATAATTCGTCTTTCTTTGACTGAATGACCATCTCACTAGCGGGGCCGGAGAGTTTGGAATGTCAAGAAGACAAAGTCTGTGCTGGGAATGCAAGTCAGTACCGTACAAATATGTTGCTTGTACATGCCATTCTGGACTGTGACACAGTATTCCGACCATAGGCATTGACAAAGGTGCTGCCTTGAAGAAGACAACTGTCACTGAGCTATTTCGGCAACAAGCTGAAGTGTTCATCCAGGTCATAGGAGTCCCGACGAAGGTCATTTATTGCAGCAGCATAGAAAACGCTTACATGTTTATACAGTAGTAACCCAGACGAAGGAATTGACTTGAGGGGAAGACCATCCATTGCATCCACAAAAATGAGAGTGGACAATTCAATCGGTTTCTCCTTGCGAAAACTGATCTGCCACCAGCTTCAGGGGTTACTCGAGGTTATCAGGTGGAAATGCAAGAAGGATTGTAGCTGAAGCAGATACACCTGTAAGGATCATGGCCTGGATTGTTCAAGTGTGTGTGGAGAATGCAAACGACTGAGCTTTGCAAACTCATCAAACCCAGACCTTTGAAAATGACATTGGCGAAGACTGGTATTGGGATTGATAGTGCTGTGAAATATTCCTCATCTTATGGCAGTGTTCATGAGGAATAACAATAAAAGATATCAACTATATGTATGAAAAGTCACTTCCCCTAATAATATTACTATGAACCAGAATGTAAAATGAAACTTGATAAGTTATGCCGTCAACTTTGCCTATAATTCAAAGTATTATTTGTTTGATAATTAAATGAAATATTAGGATCTGCATAATTATTCTTCTTTCATCAACAACATTTGTCTTACAAACAATTGTGATGGATCATAAATGTTTGGCAGATTGTCGTTATATATCTGAACTATTGCTAAACGCGACGTTGAATCTAATTTCTCTCTCTCTCTAATGATTGTCAAGGCTGCATTTTTTTTTCAACAAGGTACAAACACTATTGAATGTCAGACCCGACATTTGCTACGTGCTTGTGATAATAGAGTTATATCTTTATAAGTTAATGGAACTATTGTCTGTGATTGTCATAGGTTGAAAGAAAATATATCACAGCTTGTTAGTTCCCTTTCGGATAACAATGCTAATGGAAATAATGCCAACTGGCAGGATATTACCATGTATGATTATATACCCTGGTGCTGAACTATCGTTTTGCTATCTACTTTTATGAGAAAATCTATTGGGAATGCAAATGTTTTCACCACCATAGAATAATGTATCCTAGATCATCATGTATTGATTGGAATTCTGGATGATAAACTGTCCTTATTCAGAGACAAACCAATATTTTCTACCTTCTTATATGAAGCATAATGGTGTATTTTTGTTTTAGAAAAAGTTCTATCTCCACCAAATAGATTTTGATAGACATTTAGTTTGTTGTTCTGTGGAC
Organism: Hanleya hanleyi; assembly: GCA_036873755.1. Classification (NCBI taxonomy): domain Eukaryota; kingdom Metazoa; phylum Mollusca; class Polyplacophora; order Lepidopleurida; family Hanleyidae; genus Hanleya; species Hanleya hanleyi. The sequence goes on along the minus strand of JAVTVY010001792.1, from coordinate 22,323 downwards.
CTATTAGAAATGCATACCAGTGAAAAAAATTCTGTTGCAATTTATTTTGGGTCCAGCTAAAAAAAACCCAGATAGATTGCCTGGACTGTCATGAAAATGGTAAAAAGTTCAGATTTTGAATGACCCCATACATCCGCCATTTTTGAATTCCTCCATAAATATTTTCGCGCAAGGGCATTATTTTTGGCTGAGTATAACCTTGATATGATAACGAATGGAATGAGTGTAAGTAATGACCCATTTCTTTCACGCTTACTACCAAGTACAAGGTTTTCTTATAGGAGCAAGAGACAGATAAACACTGAAATTTCGCGAAAAAGACGTCAAATTTCAACTTGAAAATTAAGATATTTCCCATGCATATGGGATTGTAGACTTTTAGTATGTTATTGTGGGGACCTTTCTGAAATGCATGGCAGTGAAATAAATTCTGTTGCAATTTGTGGTGGGTTGACCCCAAAAATGCGCTAGATTTACTGGACTAATTACAGTCTACATACGTACAAGGCAAATCAAGGGAGAGTTAATCATCTTGTGAGTGGCATAGATGGATACCCTGATGCTGAGGTTGAGGTGATGTACGATGGTGATAACAATAAGTACATAGTGGATCATCTCTTGGAAGATTATCAGAAGAAGGAAGTTTGTTTCATATGTTCTGTGTAAGTACTAGAACAGGTGTTATTCAGTTCTTCAGTTTATAGGCGATTAAAACTAATTATTTCATATCATGTATATTGTTTTCAGTGTTTCCAAACACTTGGTTATGTACTTTCTTCAACAAGCACTGGAATGTGATGTTATCATATGTATGAGATTTGGGTATAATTATTTGCACGTGTACATGTATTTAATGTCAAACTGGTGCATGTTCACTTCAGTTGAAGGGGTTAACTTCCCCTCATGAATAATCAGCAATATCTCAACTCATTAATATTCATTACTTCCCTCTTTTTCAGGTAGTCCCTTGCCAAAGTAGTGCACTCTGAAATGGCAGCTTCTCTTCATTTCCGGTTTCATATTTCTTGTTTTTCAGTTCCTTAAACCAGTATTTGTATAAAGACTAACTTGTTTGGTGATGTACATAGTTGTACAGATATTCTACAGTGATTTGCAGCGCATTTATATCATCCTCCAGTGATATTATTGGACACGGATATTTGGTAAGTTTGTGTTGTTCTCACTTCTAAATTACAACTCCCATGTGTGATGCTTTTCTTATATTCCTGTTTACATTCTGTGAAAATTACGTAGCTCTCCTCTTTTGCATTCTGAAGATATTAAAATCTTATGCAATAGGTGTATATGCATGGTGAGTCACTCATGATCTCCTTGGATCTTTGACCGAAGGCTTTATCAGCTAGTAGTATACTTGTGTCTGGATATTAAATGCGTAGAGACATGCAATACTCAATTAAACGCGACATCCTTGAATGACATTATAAGGCAAGAATCCATTGTGAACACAGCTTACATAATTAAATGGGAAAAGAATCCTAACAACGAGAGAGAGAGAGAGAGAGAGCAAATCATTGGAGACAACATTTGAGAAAGATTTGTTTTTTCATAAATAATGTATGTAGTCCCTGAATATATGGAGCGCTTCTTTAACACAATGCTATTCTATGGAGATACTTCCAACTTTTTCAAAGCTATTATTTAGCCCACCTGGTAATAGTGCGCGAGATATTATTGGAAATTCTGTGTATAGTTAGTTAGACAGTATAACTCCAAGAAATAATTCAGGTAAAAGTAATGTTTGGATCAGGTTGTATATCCACAACTTAATTTCAGGGATTGATTATAACCGAATAATAATTTTCCCTGAAATTCAGGCAAAGGATATGTGACGTTTACACACGAAAAACACATTTGTGTGTGTGATGGTAATACAGCCGATTTTTTTCACTCCAAAACCTGCCATATAACATTTTTCTTGAAGTTTACATACTGAAATATCCCCTTTGAAAAAAAACCCTGAGATGTTCAGTTGCATAAAAATGGAGATATGATTGATTAAAATGTGCTACCGGTCTTATTTTGGTATTTTGGGGCATTTTCATGAAGCGTTTTCTCCTGTAGCAAAAATATGACACCTCAAACCAAAACCATTCGTGGTTCGTTCCAATGTGACAAAATTATCTTGGTTGGAGGTGGCATATTTTTTGATATTTTTTTTATACAACGGAGCATCGCATTTTCTTCTGAAACACGATATTTTCAGTATATATAACACCTGAAAAAAGATCTGATTCAGCCAGGTTTTTGAATTGAAGAAACAATTCAACTTGCAGATTACCATCATACACACGGGAGTTATTCCGTATGAGCACATATATATAAACGCTCCTAAAGTTCAGGTAATTTAGCTTTACTTCATGGTTGATATACCTGAATTTCAGGTAAAATCACTGAAGTTGATTTGTGGATGTTCAGGATTATTCCCGGAGTATTTCTGAGAGTGTATATAAGCCTCCGTATCCCTCCAATAAAATACACGCCTTGCTGGTCGTCTAAAAGTAGCAAAAATGAAAAGAGTTATTTTCTTGATTCTAACGATTCTTGATTAATCGTTAAATTCTTGGTATGTGCTTTAGAATAGGTCAACCAGAAGACTATACTGTGAAGTCATGTGGCTCTGTCAGTATGTCGGCACCTCTTCCCACTTCCCTTATATGCGATGTAATTGTCCCTCTTCCATGACTAAAGATTGTGCAACAGAAATGCCTTCAACACTCCCTCCACAATCACCACTACCCACATAACTGTCACTGCACATTACACCTAGTCTGGCATCTGGCGTGCTTTGGTCCATTCCTTGACTCTGTCAATGTACAATTATAGCTAATCTTGTACGGTTGACCTGCTTGTCACAGTGATGGGTGGTAAAAGATAATTTTAATCCGAATAGCTCCCAAATACATTTTATATGAGAAAAACGTTGTAATACTCGTTAATTCCAGACAATTGTTCTGTCCATATTCATTTGTAAAATTGGGCACTGCACTCAATGGTCACTCGTGCCTCTCTTTACAATCTCGTGTGTGGAAATCCTCTAAAATTGGACACGTGTGAGAACCTATTATTCTCGCATATGCTCCAATTGTGTTATATATTTTACCTATTAGAGTAAGTGCACTCATTCAGGTTATTTTGTTCACAGGTAGGACGTTTGACAGTCGCTGTCTCTTATTGCTCATTCCATGCAGTAATAGAACCGGTGAATATACTGTTATAACCAATTAAACCAATAACTGTTTTGTCTGGGTTTACATATATTCACAAGAATTAGTCACATTCATATATTACGCCATATTTACATTCAACGGGAGTTAAACCGGAAGAGAGACGAGGCTTGAAGGAGAGGGTAACAGAACATATGTAACTTAAATAATATACTAGTGTTCTCAAACATCTATCAACTCAAGATCGTATATAGACTATACTACTGATACAGAACGAGGATACATGGTCCTTCACTTCAGCCTAATCATTTTCTCTTTACTGTGTGTTCAAAAAGGCAATATAAAATTATGTGTATATCTAACATGACGTGATGAACATATTCAATGATCAACGATCGGTACATCGCGGGGTCACCAAACACATCCCTGAAAACCAGTTTTACGGATCAAAACTCAGCACATTATCTACGTCTTCTGTGATCAGTATCTAGGAGGAAAGTGAGCAAAACTAACTCGTTCTCTACCCAAAACTCGGCCGGTTGCTGTTGACGACGGAGTACGTCACCGTCGAAGAATAACACTTTGGCACATTAGAGAATATCGAGACCTAGTTACAGAACGATGGAGAATAACACTTGAGAACATTAGAGAATATCGAGACCTGGTTACAGAACGATGGAGAATAACACTTGAGAACATTAGAGAATATTGAGACCTGGTTACAGAACGATGGAGAGTAACACTTGAGCACTTTAGAGAATATCCAGACCTGGTTACAGAACGATGGAGAATAACACTTGAGAACATTAGAGAATATCGAGACCTGGTTACAGAACGATGGAGAATAACACTTGAGAACATTAGAGAATATCGAAACCTGGTTACAGAACGATGGAGAATAACACTTGAGCACATTAGAGAATATCCAGACCTGGTTACAGAACGATGGAGGATATTCGAGATTTGTACAAATCATTGTGATTGTAGATTTGTGACTGTGGTAAACATGGCGGAGAAGGACGCAGCACAGGGTCTTATGACGCAGAACTTACATTTCACTCTTTTTTTTATTACTTTCCCATCATACATCACAACGCATACATGTAAATACAATCATGCATGAATAGACTAATACATGGAGACATAAAGATAAAGACAGATACATATAGACAGTCACTTATAGTCACAATTTAACTGTTAATCATGAATTTGGATCTGTACAGTAGATCAAGATTATATACAATAAGGGTAAACAGTAAACACAGATAGAATATACTTTTTGGTATTAGCTCATTCATTCAATAATTCTAGAACAAATTGCCATCTCTGTTTGAAAGTTTCTGCCCTGATTAGTGGGAAATAATTTTTCATTTTCACTTTTTGTATATTTCCTGTTTCAAAGTTGTGGTTGATAGTGATGCGCCTTGAACTTTGTACTTGTATATTTAGAATCATACTACATGTACGATAATGATGAAGTTTACACGCCTGGAGGAGACTGTATCTGATATCACGCCAAGGGCGGCGTTTTCACTATTCATATCAATTACATGTACTGTATCAGTTTCACTGACAATCCAGTCTATTATATTTTTCCATAATTCCTTTCCGATTGTGCATTCTCAAAATAAGTGCAAAGCTGTTTCAGTTTCACTATAGCAGATGCTACATTTGTGTTTCAGTAAAATTTTATCTGGCATATTAGTTTATTCTGTACTGAAACCACCGTCAGTTTGCAATCGCTACATGTTCTGAATGGAGGCACCAAACACATCACTGAAACCCAACTTTACGAAATAAAACTCAGCACATTATCTACGTGACCAAAACTAACTCGTTCTCTACCCCAAACTCGGCCGGTTGCTGTTGACGACGGAATACAGAACGATGGAAGATATTCGAGATTTGTACAAATCATTATGATTGTAGATTTGTGACTGGTAAACATGGCGGAGAAGGACGCGGCAGCGGGTGTCGTGTCTTATGACGCAGAACTTATTTTTTACTTTTTTTTATTACTTTCCCATCATACATCACAACGCATACATGCACATAAAAGCACGCATGAATAGACTAATAGATGGAGACATATAGGTAAAGACAGACGCTCATAGGCAGTCACTTATAGTCACAATTTAACTGTTTATCACAAAGGAGATGGTATTGTAAGGCGGGGTTTTTGCCCACAGTCAGCCGACTCATATAGGAATGTACATTTATTCTCTCCATCTGTCAATCACAATGCAATGTACAACTTGTCGTCGGCGGCAACTGTCAGTCAACGGACTGAATGTTACGGTGAACCATGATAGCTTCACATATGTTCGGTACCAAGACGTTTTTATTTCACCACGTTGTAGTCTATTTTACATGCACATATTGGAGAATAAATACACAATTTAGGCGAATATATTGCCGTTGTAACAGGTAGCGACTGATCGTTCGATTTCAACATTTGACTGGCCCGTAATGTCCATACGGTATCGCGTCATAGGTGAATAGTATTTATTTTACTTTTAATTGGTTCATAATGATAGCCTAAAATATTATTTCAGATATACTGAATGCATTTTTTTTTTACAAAAATGAGAAAGATTGAAATAACTTGTCAACGTCACACATGTTGACCCCCCTGGGATTCGAACTCGGTAAAAGAAAATTTCGAGGCGCTGCGACCCAACGTGCGTATCCACTACACCACGACATATGAACAGCTGTAACAGGCTATTTTGTCACTTTAATCTACTCACGAAAACTTAAAACGTTATGAAACATAACTTTTCATTTTTTAGTATGAAACACCCCTTGGACCGAAAAAATCTTCCAGCAGTGGGAATATAATGTTAGCACACAACACCAGGTTAAATGGCGTTCTGGTCCAAGGGGTCCTTCTCGTCTAAATGCGTGTCTGAGGGACTCGATTTAGACCCCTTTTCACGAAATAGCCCAAGCTGTGGATTTCAGTTTCATGTGATAACTATAATCATAATGCAATCGCACTAAAACTTTCACATATTGTGTACTTATATTTTCTGTTGCCGTTACATTAAAACCCAAGTATTTTTAGGACATTTTATTTTTCGATTTCAACCGCACCTCGTATAGGCCAAAATCCCGCCTTATCCATATTGGATCTGTACAGTAAATCAAGATTATATACAATAAGAGTAAATAGTAAACACAGATAGAATATACTTTTTGGTATTGGCTCAATCATTCAATAATTCTAGAACAAATTACCATCTCTGTTTGAAAGTTTCTGCCTTGATTAGTGGCAAATAATTTTCGATAACCACTTTTTTTATTTCCTGTTTCAAAGCCGTTGTTGATAGTGATCCACCTTGAACTTTGCACTTGTATGTTTAGAATAATACTGGAATAATGATGAAGTTTACCCGCCTGTAGAAGACTGTATGCAATACCACGCCCAGGGCGCCGTTTTCACTATTCATATCAATTACTGTATCAGTTTTACTGACAATTCAGGCTATTATATTTTTCCATAATTCCTTTACAATTGTGCATTCCCAAAATAAGTGCAAAGATGTTTCAGTTTCACTATAGCAGATATTACAATTGTGTTTCTGTAAGATTTTCATCTGGTATAGCCGTTCATTCTGTGGTTTATTCTGTTCTGAAACCCTCGTCAGTTTGCAATATATACATGTTCTGAATGGAAGTATATATACGCATTTCCAGTCCAGCTGGTTATGGAATATCATATTTCACATCTCCTGACTTTTGGGCTTTTTTTCATTTTCTTGCACAATTATAAGGGCATCGTGCACATTTGTATGGCTTTTCAGCAGTATGAGCTCTTTTATGCTGCATCAGGCATCCATTAGATGTACAGCGAAATGAACACAGTGAACATGTGTATGGCTTCCGTGTATCACCAGTATGAGATCTTTCGTGACGAGTCAGTTGTTCTCTTCTCTTGCATTTATATGGATTATGAATTATGAAGTATGAATTATTTCATGTCTCTTCAAGTCTCCTTTCGTCGCACAGCTATAACGACACAACAAACATTTGTAAGGCTTTTCACCAGTATGGATACTTTTATGCACATCAAGGTGAACTTTCTGTGCGGAGCTATATGAGCACATAGAACATTTGTACGGCTTTTCACCAGTATGAATTCTGTTATGTTTCTCAAGGTTACCTCTATCTGTACAGCTATATGAGCACAGAGAACATTTGTAAGGCTTTTCGCCAGTATGGGTTCTTTTATGCATATCAAGGCGACCTCTCCATGCAGAGCTATATGAGCACAGAGAACATTTGTAAGGCTTTTCCCCAGTATGCATGTATTTGTGCTTCTCAAGGTTGCCTTTCTGTGTACAGCTATACGAGCACAGAGAACATTTGTAAGGCTTTTCACCAGTATGCATGTATTTGTGCCTCTCAATGTTACCTTTCTGTGTACAGCTATACGAGCACAGAGAACATTTGTAAGGCTTTTCACCCGTATGGATTCTTTTATGCACAGCAAGGTGACCTCTCTGTGCAGAGCTATACGAGCACAGAGAACATTTGTGTGGCTTTTCACCAGTATGAGTTCTTTCATGCCTCTGCAGAACACTTCTGCTAACACAGCTATAAGAGCAGTGTGAACATTTGGATGATTTGTCTCCAGGTTTAGATTTTTTCATTCTTCTTGGTTGACATAAAGCTGAATTGCGTGATGGTTCTTCAGTTGTTACAATTTTTGCACTCTTCGTTTCTACGTGATCAGTATGTAGTGTCAGGTTATCGTCCTCCAACCGTTCAATATTTGTACCAGCATTATTCCTTAATTGGGGACCAACCTGGTACAAGGTCACTGGGTATGGTCTGACTGTTACCGTGGCCAGCACATTAGCAGCTCCATTACCTTTCATCTCCTCTGTGTATGAACAGCTATCTGTAATCTCCTAGAACAACAACCACAACAATAGTTAATTAACGTATTGTAACCCCATTTATTAAATTGATTGCTACAAAGCATAAATTGATAACAGATATCAATCTCACACCAATACTGTGTTGATAAGATCGGTGAATCGTTGGAGATGAAGCAAAGAATCACATTTTTTACTTGTCATATGTGTCCTTGTTACCCAGCAGATAAGAAATTTACAGGGTAAAACTGTCTATATTCATATGTATACATTACACAGCCTTGGTGGGTTTATACATTACACAGCCTTGGTGGGTTTATACATTACACAGCCTTGGTGGGTTTATACATTACACAGCCTTGGTGGGTTTATACATTACACAGCCTTGGTGGGTTTATACATTACACAGCCTTGGTGGGTTTATACATTACACAGCCTTGGTGGGTTTATACATTACACAGCCTCGGTGGGTTTATACATTACACAGCCTCGGTGGGTTTATACATTACACAGCCTCGGTGGGTTTATACATTACACAGCCTTGGTGGGTTTATACATTACACAGCCTTGGTGGGTTTATACATTACACAGCCTTGGTGGGTTTATACATTACACAGCCTTGGTGGGTTTACACATTACACAGCCTTGGTGGGTTTATACATTACACAGCCTTGGTGGGTTCATACATTGCACAGCCTTGGTGGGTTTATACATTACACAGCCTTGGTGGGTTTATACATTACACAGCCTTGGTGGGTTTATACATTACACAGCCTTGGTGGGTTTATACATTACACAGCCTTGGTGGGTTTATACATTACACAGCCTTGGTGGGTTTATACATTACACAGCCTTGGTGGGTTTATACATTACACAGCCTTGGTGGGTTTATACATTACACAGCCTTGGTGGGTTTATACATTACACAGCCTTGGTGGGTTTATACATTACACAGCCTTGGTGGGTTTATACATTACACAGCCTTGGTGGGTTTATACATTACACAGCCTTGGTGGGTTTATACATTACACAGCCTTGGTGGGTTTATACATTACACAGCCTTGGTGGGTTTATACATTACACAGCCTCGGTGGGTTTATACATTACACAGCCTCGGTGGGTTTATACACACACAGCACAGCCTTGGTGGTTTTATACATTACACAACCCGGTGGGTTTGGATACATTACACAGCCTTGGTGGGTTTATACATTACACAGCCTGGGTGGGTTATACATTACACAGCTCTGGTGGGTTTATACATTACACAGCCTTGGTGGGTTTATACATTACACAGCCTTGGTAGTTTACATTACACAGCCTTGGTGGGTTTATACATTACACAGCTCTCTTGGTGGGTTTATACATTACACAGCCTGTGGTTTATACATTACACAGCCTGGGTGGGTTGATACATTACACAGCCTTGGTGGGTTTAGACATTACACAGCCTTGGTGGGTTTATACATTACACAGTCTTGGTGGGTTTATACATTACACAGCCTTGGTGGGTTTATACATTACACAGCCTTGGTGGGTTTATACATTACACAGCCTTGGTGGGTTTAGCATACATGTACAGGACACAAATTTTATTTTAATATCTTTAATTTCGCGACTGCCATTTCTCGGTTGGACGGAAAATCTGACGGAAAAGTGGACTAGGTTATCATGGAATCCGCCATATATTCTTTCACCACCGCAATTTTAATGTTACGCTTAATTGTTTAGGATAATTTTTCAATAAATGTTCTCAACGCAGAATAGTTTATATATAACTCGGGACGACCCAAAGGTACACTGACTCAAAACTTACTTTAGGGTTGATTTCACCATCTTTTCTTGGATATTCAAGCTCATCAAACAAGTCCGCTGGTTCTTCATTCAGCGCTCCTATGGAAGCAGTGCTCTGGTCCCGCGGTTCTTTCTTCACGGACAAATGTCGGTGGTAAAAATCACCCTGTAACACGGAAGTGGTGTCCTCGTCGAAGGGCTCCATTTTCATTGGTATATCATCCACATTTGCTCTGTTGCCTAAATGGAAAAAAAAAAAATTATTTGCTTGATTTTATTGATTTATTCTGGAGTGCATTTGAAGATGACCCCTCTTGAGCATAATCAGAGCCATATCGAATGTACTAGTGGCATTGAAAATGGCGGACCATTGAGAGTCAGATAAAATATCTGACATCTTTCACCGACAAAAGGTGAAGACAACATCAGCAAGAAACGGTGACCAGTTAGAACCAAAACGATATTCCATCATCACCAATGGCGAAGAACTGAAATCTGAACTCATTGCTCTTCATCATAAAGCGGTGATGACCAGGCCCCATCACCAATACAAGGTGATGAACTGACCTCGTTCCAATTTGGCCTTAATAAATGTCGATGACGGGGTCTCGTGGTCGATACATGTGCAATAAGGTTAGCAAGGTCACATCCATGCACACGTTCTACAGCTGGATGCCAGAGCATGAGCATGGTTTACACAAAAATGCATGGAAACTGGTTTACGAAACGATAGAAAATCCCCCAGACATGACAGATGAATAACCGGTACCCAGAACTAGTACTAATCACCATGGATAAGAAATGTAACGCTTGTATAATTAGGAGCACTATTACCCGGTTCTGCAGAGCCATTTGGCACTCGCGTCCACAGGCTTGCGGTGCTAGTACACGCGCACTAGTCTGGTTCGTTGTCTCTCTGCATACAGTTTACTTGGTAGGTTATGAGACCTGGGTATAAACATGACAGAAGAGATCGGCAAATGTGTTAAAGTAGCTTGGTTTTGGTTTCCGAGTAGTTTACTTGGTAAGTAGTTTAACAATGATTATACTCGGCGGAATAAATAATGTGTCAAAGAGGCTTCTTCGGAGAAGTACAGATGTAGCATTTTCTATGTTATAATGATGACTTTCAGCGATCTTTCGTCGCGCAAACAGCAAGTCCACAAGGTCAACTTTTCAGACTGAAAAAAATAATAATAAACAAAAAAGTAGGCTAGTCAACTTTGGCGAGGTGTCTAGGGAGAGCAGAAAGGAAAACCTCGACTACATGAGAATGGATCGGCCCTAGGGTGTACTTTTGATTGAGGATAACATTTGAAAATGTCGAGACCTGGTTAGAGAACGACTGAGAATAACACTTGTGCGCATACAGGGGCTTCAAGGGGGGGGGGGGGGGGTTGTCAGGTGCGAACGACCCCGTCTTGGACGCGCCAAAAAAAATAGAAGAAAAAGCAAAAAAAAAAAAAAAAGCAAAAGGGAAAAGAACGAAATGAAAAAAAATGGTACAAGTCCGTCTCTAGAAATGCAATCATGATCCGTTTCAGTAGTGAGGCGTCAGTTCGCTCAACAATGGGTTCACCACGACTATCCGCTTTGGCGGTCATGAACATACACTATGGTCATAAAGTGAATTATGCAAGAGCTGTAGCTCTGGATAGGGCCTACAGCAGGCGAATTTACTATTCAATTGATCATTAGCACTAACTCGTGTGTGTTTTTCTTCTGCTCCATGCGTCTGGATTTGATAATGAAGCATCGGCAACCTCGGTCTACCGTTAGCTGAAGGCTCTACTACATTCGTGATATTTAATTTCCGGAATATAAATCAGTTTCATTTTTTTTTCTGGTCAGCATTTTACCATGGCCACGTTTTAATTTCCAGAATGATAAGTGATATCAGTTTCATTTTCCTGGTCAGTATTTCACCATGGCCATGATACACAGTTAGATATTCTACACAGTATTATTGTGATATTCTACACAGTATTATTGTGATATTCTACACAGTATTATTGTGATATTTTCAGCAAAAGTTAATGCTCACAGTCATGAAATGGCATATGGATCGGAAAGTGATATGATGACGTTTAGTTTTGATCTTTTTAACATGGTTAGCCTACGAGGTTTATCGGTCCAAAGCATTATTATTGTGTTTTCAAGATGGCAAGGAGAATAAAATACAATATTGATATTTGACAAATGATGTGTTAATGTATTTGTTGGAAATCGCCCAGAATGCATCTGAGGTATAATATAACCCTAAATCTGCATATATTATGTTCAGATTTAATTCCGGGAAAACGCTCAGAACAGGCGATCTAGTAACCCGGAGGCGGCCCCTGGACCCACCTGCTAGCGACGCCCATGGCATAGAGAATACCGGGTCCTGTTTACGGAACGACGGATAATATGACATGAACACATTTGAGAATATATGAAGGAGAAAATGAGACTGGGGAAGTCACTTCCGGTCACCTGACGCGACAATCTTTGAAAATGTTCGGACCTCTACGGCAATCTCAGATAATCTTCGGGAATCATCCGTCATCTCCGGCAATGACCGGTCATCTCTGGGTGTTTTTTTTTTGTTTTGTATAAACGGCAAATTGTCGCAAAAATGCGCACCCAGAGTTATCTGCTCCTGATCCGGTGACGTCACATGCAGGCCTTAGGTCACATCCGGTGATGTTACATCCGGCTTCAAGGTTACATCCGGATCAAAAGGTCAAAGGTCACTTCCGATCACGTAACGGCCCAGTAAGGGCCATCTGCCTCTACATAAGACCCCAGTGACTAATACTATTATATGGAAAATGGAATAGGTCTTTGGATTATGGACGCGGATATTCTCTAATGGACGACGGCTGGATTATGAATGACGGACTAGACGCTTGTAATTCCAATGTTAATCTCCGAGGAATGCATGTTTTGGGTAGGAGTATTGGGGTGGGCATATTTTTTTTTTCTTGTGGATTTTACTATAGGCTGTGGTACCTTGATTTGTCTGTCTCGCGCTGTAGAACACGATGACAGGAATTTCGAGGCCATGAGGTAAATTTTACTGAAACGTTCACACAGGTCTTGGGTTGACATGTTAGATCTATTCCGGCTCAATGGACAATGATCTGTTCAATGTGAATTCCAATGGAGGACTCATTCATGGACATTTGCGGTATAGGGTGTGACGCCTTGTTTTCTCTGTCTCGAGCTGTAGATCACGTGACAATTAGAGGGGCATCCGAGGTCATAGGTCAAAGTTACCGTGTGCATGCGTAGTGACCTGAGGTGGACGTTTTGGGGTCGCGGTGGACCAGTGTTGATCCGATTTGGTCGTCTGAGATGTCATAGTGAAGCATTCGTGGGAGACCATCCGACTGGATTGGTGTGGAGTGAAAGTAAGGCTATGGGGCGCATGTGCAGGTAGGGAATTGTGGGAAAAGGACACTGGAATGGACGCTTTGGGGTCGAGTTGGGCCAATAGTGGTCTGAATGGGTCGAGGAATCCATGTGAAGCTCTCCTCGAGACCGATCAAGTCATGGGTGGGTGCATATATACTGTAACCTTAATAAAAGTACAATCTACCATTACAAATTTTCAAATATATATATCAAACAGAATATAGGTAACTTAAACAATATACTAGTGTTCTCAAATATGCATCAACTCAAGATTGTAAAATTTCCATCTAGCATAGCAGTTTATTCTGTGGTTTATTCTGTACTGAAACCCTCTTCAGTTTGCAATCGCTACATGTTCTGAATGGAAGCACATGTATGCATTTTCAGTCCAGCTGGTTATGGACTATCATATTCCACTTCTCTTGGCTTTTTAGGGACAGATTTTTGGGGTTTTATTCCCGCCATATTTATGTTAATGTCTAATACCCTGTATATGTTTAACTATATGGTGAATAAATATTCATTCATTCATTCATCCATTCATTCATTCATTTAAGTTTGGTTAAAAGAATGTACATATCTTTGTATCCATTCTTGTATCGCAACATTGGCTCCAATTTTACTACAAGACACATGTTACTAGGCACACGGCTTACTCCTAGCAAGCTAAAGTTCATGATGTTCATTGTTTAATTTTGTTTGGCGTTGGTAAAGTGGAAATTTCAACGGCTTATCCCGAGTAAGCGTTCTCTTGTGAACTGACAGGTTTTCAATGTTGCGTCGCTGGACAGCCAAGTAAGAGATGTGTATGGCTTTCACCAGTATCAGTTCTTTTTTGTCGATTTAGCTGTTCTTCCCATGCACAGTTATATGGGCACGATGAATCCATTTGTATGGCTTGTTGCCTGTATGAAATATTTTTGTGAATAGGAACAATATGCAAGAGGTGGGAAAACTTGACGTCTGGTGACTAAATAGCAACCATACACTCCACAGGAAAACATTCGTCGGCACCTAACATTCAGACCCGAGAAGTCTTAGAATCTCAGCCGCGCTTGGCCAGTTAAACGGGGGATGTTTAGGACTTTTTACTGGTATGAATTCTGTTATGCCTCTTCAAGTTACCTTTCTGTGTACAGCTATTTGAGCACAGAGAACACGTGTATGGCTTTTCCCCAATGCAAATCAAGGTGGCCTCTCTTTACAGAGCTATATGAGCACTAAGAACATTTGTGTGGCTTTTCACCAGTATGAATTCTGTTATGCTTCTCAGTGTTACCTTTATGTGTACAGCTATATGAGCACATAGAGCATTTGTATGGCTTTTCCCCACTATGAATTCTGTTATGCTTCTGAAGGTTACCTCTCTGTGCAGAGCTATATGAGCAAATGGAGCATTTGTATGGCTTTTCACCAGTATGAATTCGGTGATGCACATCAAGGGTACCTCTCTGTACAGAGCTAAAGGAGCACATAGAGCATTTGTATGGCCTTTCACCAGTATGAATTCTGTTATGCTTCTCAAGGTTACCTTTATGTGCACAGCTATATGAGCACAGAGAACATTTGTACGGCTTTTCACCAGTATGGATTCTTTTATGCACATCAAGGTCACCTCTCTGTGCAGAGACATAGGAGCACATAGAGCATTTATATCGCTTTTCACCAGTATGAATTCGGTTATGCTTCTGAAGGTTACCTTTCTGTGTACAGCTATATGAGCACAGAGAACAGTTGTAAGGCTTTTCACCAGTATGAATTCTTTCATGCTTCTGCAGATCACTTCTGCTAACACAGCTATAAGAGCAGTGTTGACATTTGGGTGATTTGTCTCCAGGTTCAATTTTTTTCTTTCTTCTCGATTGGAATAAAGTTGAATTCCGTGAGGATTCTTCAGTTGTAACGATGATTGCACTCTTCATTTCTACGTCATCAGTATGCAGCTCCAGGTTATCATCCTCCAACCGTTCAATATTTGTACCAGCATTATTCCTTAATTGGGGATCAACTTGGTACAATGTCACTGGGTATGGTCTGTCTGCTACCATGGCCAGCACATTAACAGCTCCATTACCTTTCATCTCCTCTGTGTAGGAATAGCCCTCTGAAATCTCCTAGAACAACAACCACAACAACAGTTAATTAATGTATTGTAACCCCTTAATTAACTTGATTGCTACAAAGCATACATTGAGAACAGATATCGATCTCACACCAATACTGTGTTGATTAGATCGGTGAGTCGTTGGAGGTGGGGCAAATAGGGACATAGGGACAAGCAAAAAAAAGTTTTCTGCGAGTCACTTGATGGCTTATAGGCGTATGGCGGATTCCACGACAAGCTTGTTCACTAACTCCATTTCCCTCAATCAATGACTGAACAAAAAAATGACAATAGAAACATATTTAAATTCAAAACTATCGTAAACAGACAATGTACCCTCAACCTTACTATCTAAAACATGTCAATGAATTGTATAAGATGAAAATAATCAGGTGTCCTATGAATTCTTTGTACAGTTTCTAATTTAGCTTGATAAAACATAAATGACATCTGCAACATTTGTGTTGGTTACGTCATTTTCCGTCAAAATCTATTCTGTACGTGTTGAAGAAATTTCTCATAAGACAAGCACTTGCATATGGTCAGTGAGATTTGGCCAATGGTATTGATGTATCTGTACCATTGTCAGTGTATCACATCACCCATGTTGTAATACTGGCTCATTTCAAAATTTTGCTAATGTCATTCCCGTCACGGGAGTTGGACGAAAATGACATTAGCAACCCACAGTATCCATGTATTGGTATTTAGTACACTGGCAATGGTACATATATCTGTATAAGTTCAAGATAGTACAGCTGCAAATCTTTTAGTGATTAATCTCATTTGTGGTGAAGATTTTTAAAAAAAGTAGGACGGAAATATGACAATAGCACAAATGGCGTTAGCAACATTACATTTTTGCCTCTATATTATACTGTAGATAAGAAATGTACAGGGTAAAACCGTTCATCTTTATATGATACATTACACAACCTTAGTGGGTTTAGCATATATGTACATGACATAGAATTGTTTTGTAATATATTTAATGTTGCGAATGTCATTTTTCGGTTGGACAGAAAATTTGACGGAAAAGTGGACTAGGTTATCCGCCATATATTCTTTCTCCAACGCTATTTTAATGTTGCGCTTGATTGTATGTAATATTTTTTCAATAAATTTTCTCAACGCAAAATAGTTTATATATAACCCGTGTACCACCCAAACGTACACCAACTCACACCTTACTTGTGTGCATGCTTCAGGTTTGATGTCAGCATCTTTTCTTGGATATTCAAACTCATCAAACAAGTCCGCTGGTTCTTCCTTTGTCGCAACTGTTCTTGAAATCAGCGCTCCTATGGAAGCAGTGTTCTGGACCCGCGGTTCTTTTTTTATGGACAAATGTCGGCGGTAACAATCACCCTGTAACAGGGAAGTGGTGTTCTCGTCGAAGGGCTCCATTTTCATTGGTATATCATCCATATTAGCTCTGTTGCAGTTCAATTCTAAATGAAATAAAATATTAAACACGAATCAGCAAAGTCTATTTCTTAGTTGCATCCTGTTACATGTAGTTGGCATAATTTTAATGATTTATTCTAAGATCAATAACCTGTACCCAGATCTAATACTAATCATCATGGATACTCTTAAAGAAGTGTAACGGTCAACTTGCCAATTATGGGGGGGGGAGGGGTCGAAGTAAGGAATTAATTGGTTAATTGCTGATTATGGGGAGAGGATCGAGGTAGGGAATATAATCAACCTAATTAACCAATTAACAACGTTAACGAGCCCCTGTGGTGGTGGGCGGAAAGTTCTGCCTTTGTCAGGGGTTGTTTCGAATTGATTGTTGGTTATATCTAAGGAGATCGTTTTTACTTTGACGAAGGGCAACTATGTTACATTTGTGAGCCAGAAGATTATTTCTTTCCTATTATCAATTCTGTCACATTTGCCTGCTCCAGGCAATGTCGAAAAATACTAGACAACAACAGTAGGGCCTACAACAACAATGTCAGATGGATTTTAATTCTGTAAAGTTCTACAGGAACTGACTCTCAAATAAGCCATCGTTTCGATATATGCGTCACTGTGCATGAAATATTTATTCAGTGTAAAATACTATACAAAACGTGGACAGGAAGGAGGCCGAAAAGTTGGGGCAAATCTCTCTGTCCATATCTGCTCCTGGGATAACTATGGGCAGATCGCATGGAACTCTCAAAAGTACAAATGTAGGGGAGATTGGGGTACACTGGGACAATTTTCACCTTTTTGCAAAAATCTCTGTTATTATTGTCATATAGTGTAGCCTTCTATACTCTCGTTATGACTTACATTTAGTATGACATAGTCATGCAAAAAACTCTGAAATATCTCATACTTTTCTCCAGAATTCATTTTTAAAAACGTAAAAAAATGTGTCCCAGTTTCCCCCATTATGGGGTACACTGGGACACCCACTGGGGTGCGATGAAAGTGTTAGTAAAACTCATCAAATCTGATAGGGTTAGCAATTAATACAATCTAGGAAACAAAATAATGCATTTTGTACCATTTTAGGGTCAAAGTAAATTTCACCATTTGGTTACTATTGTCCCAGTGTGCCCCAGCAAATGTGTTCCAGTCCGCCCCAGGTGCATGATATTTTCCATTTTATGAAAAAACTAACACATACATCTGAGATAATAAATATTTTTAATTTAAATTGTACCTTTGTCCATCGTTTCTCAGTAGTAACAAACAGCAATGAAGTACTGCTGATAACTTGGTATAACAAAATAATATCCTTAGTCCTGAGAATTTACTTGGACTGCTCCAAAACAGTTTTTTGCTCCTAATTGTTTACCAATGATAGTTTTTATATGTAATCAATATAGGTGTTGTATGGGGGTGGTGGCTTTCTGACATTGATGATATTGTAATGTACATCCTGTACTTAACAAAGGAGCTAGACGGCTTGTCCCACTGTACCCTAATCTCCCCTACTTTAGATTTCACCCATTTCAAATATTAGTGCTGTGTGAAACAATAAATTATGTGAATGAGTACTACAAGTGCAAGTCTCTGTAATCCGTAATTGTGTTCATTTGAAGCTGGTGGAAAACTTGATATGAATAGCCAAAGCCAGAACTTCTCCGCTCGCTTCTAGGCTTTGCCTGTTCATATTATTTTATGTTAATGCAAATGATGATGTATAGCACGTACCGCGAATAACATTAAAGAAGAAGATTGAGAATATACGATACCTACATTTTCTGTCAGGCTAATCATATGTCGGGGTAGACAGGTTTACTGTATTAACTTATATGGTGTATAGGATTAGACAATGCCCAACTGTAAATATATCGACACTGAAAGTCACGAACTACAGCTCTTTATTATGCTCCTCCACCAATGTATATACCGGTGTATCCAACAGATTAGCATGACTAGTACCATTTTCTGCTTTACGATCAATTCTCCCCTCCCCCTCCCCCTCCATGTGTATTCATTTTGGGCAGGTCATTTTATCCATATTTTACTCCACACGTACATGTATATATATTTTTTTATTTTATTTTGTTTTTGTCTTTCTTTTCTTCGGGCACGTAATCTGATGCTGCCTACATTTTCTACGTGTACCTAACTATATCTTTTGTTTAAGCAATTCCCGGGCCGCTCAAGGTGGGCCACGCCACACCCCATGAGGGTCGCGCAATCTCTTTTACTCTTACTCTTTTTATTTACTAATTGCATTTGTTTTGTTACCGCATTTGCCGAGTACACACCTTCGAGCTGCATGCTTTTAAAACAGCCAGAACTAATCCAGTCAGTCATAGAATGTGCAATACCCATATATGAACTTGAACTCAGTATAACTATGCCTATCCACTTTCCTTGTCAAGAAAAATGTTCATGCAAATTAACTCGAACAATACCCCTGTACCACCGAACTTCAGTTTGCTCACCCGACGGTGACTATGTTTTATTCTCAATGTGCACGCGTATTGCGAAGATCTTTTTACCTGTATTACTGTTGTTAGCTATATATGTATACCAAAGTCGAACTGCAACTCACGGATTGTGTCATACTGCCCGTTTCTATACATGAACATAAATGCCTGACAATAACCCTGTATCCTTGAATCTACTGAGCGAGTTGCCATTCTACAATGACACTGAAAATGAAACCAATAATATTTATGACAACGATGCCTATTTAGCGGATTTTGAGAATATGTGTTTTAACCCCTTACATTTAAATTCCATCGACGATTCGTCTTATACTACTGATGACACTGAAGGAGAAATATTCCACTGGAACGATATCAGTATGCATCAGTCTAATTATTATTTTGAAGACACTTTTAACTCATGTATAGACTCAAGCCATATCTCCGACAGCGAGAGCTTATCCACCCTCCACTTGAACGCAAGAAGCTTAAAAAAACATTTCACGGAAATCACAAGCCTTATTCATGACATAAATTTTAAATTTTCCATAATTGGAATCTCAGAAAGCTGGCTTGATCCCTCTACAGAAGAATTATACAAAATTCCCGGCTATCAACCATTTCCATTATCTAGAGACATTAAAAGAGGAGGTGGACTCGTTCTCTACATCAGGGACACTATCACTACCTGTACTCGTAGAGATGATCTCACAATCAAGGATCAAAATGATGAGTTTGAAAGCCTATTTTTAGAAATAGTAGATAACAATTCATCATATATTGTTGGAATTATTTACCGCCCCCCTGGGAAAAATGTGAATTACTTCAACTCTAGCATACTTTCCATTTTAAAAACTTTGAAACCTAAGAAGAAAAAATGTATACTCATGGGCGACCTCAACATCGATCTATTCAAAACGGACACTCATGGCCCCTCAAAACAGTTCTATGAAACTATGAAATCCTTTTACTTCTTCCCGAAAATCACCAAACCTACTCGAGTCAAAGGACACTCTGCCACTCTAATAGATCATATCTACACAAACTTCCATGAAAACGATCGACTATCAGGTATTATTCTCTCCCACATCTCTGATCACTTCCCCGTTTTCCATATCACCACTTGCTCACTACACACTCATGAAAAACCACACAACCTGGCTCATCGAAAAATTACCCCTGACCGAAAAATATTATTTGAAGATAAAGTCAAAAATGTAGACTGGCGAAAAATTACTAATCACGACGATTTATCTACTGCTATGGATATATTCCTGCATAACTTCAATCCGATTTACGATGAATGTTTCCCTATCGTATCTAGAGAAGCTATCAAACTAAAAATTCTGAAGCCCTGGATTACACCTTGTATCCTTCTATCAATTCGCGAGAAGAACCGGCTATACAGGCTACATCTAGTGAATAAGAACGAAGATAGTACTTTACAATATAAACGTTACAGAAATAAACTAAACCATATCCTACGACTTGCAAAGATAAATTACTACGAACTCAAATTCAATCAATCAAATAACGACATCAGAGGTACCTGGAAAACCATTAATGAACTAATGGGTCGCAAAAAAAAACAGCTCTGCCACCTATGTTCAATTTAAATGGTAGAGATATCACCGATCCCATAGAGATTGCCAATAATTTCAATAATTACTTTTGTTCTGTTGCCTCGGAACTGGCAACAAAAATCCCATCCAGCCCGCGAGACTTCACTACTTACCTAGACCAAGCCTATCAAAATGATTTCCTATTTGAACCAACCACACCACAGGAAATAGCGCAAATTATATCGACACTAAAAAATGGATCTGCTGGAATAGATGGTATACAAATGTCTCTACTGAAACCCATATCACACTTGATTTCATTACCCTTAGCTCACCTTGTTAATCTCTCCTTTCGACAGGGTCAAGTTCCTAGCACTCTGAAAATCTCGAAAGTTACTCCCATTTTCAAAACTGGTGATAAAAAGCTGTTTGAAAACTACAGGCCTATCTCCGTTCTCCCATGTCTCAGCAAAATCTTTGAAAAGCTTGTTGCCATAAGAGTGACATCTTTTCTGGAAACGAATGATATTATCAGCCCAAATCAATTCGGCTTCCGTGCAAATCACTCAACATCTTTAGCTGTCCTATCTCTCTATGATAAACTAATATCGGCCAAAGAATCAAAACAATACAGCATGACGACATTTCTGGACTTCTCTAAGGCGTTTGACACCGTGAATCACGATATCCTGCTGCATAAATTGAATTACTACGGCTTCAGAGGTGTCTCAAATAAATGGTTCCAGAGCTACTTATCCTCGCGATTTCAATGTGTGTCATACAACAACGTCCTCTCGGCTTCTCTCCCAAATAACATCGGTGTTCCTCAGGGTTCCATCCTTGGCCCCATTTTGTTTTTTATATATATTAATGACATAAACAAGGCTGCTCCCAACGTAGAGATTACTCTATTTGCGGACGACACAAGTGTCCTTTTAACTAATACTGACCCTACGATTTTAACTAACCGTATGCATGACGAACTCCAAAATATACAGGACTGGCTTTCGTGTAACCGACTCTCCCTAAACATTAAAAAAACTAAATATATGTTAGTTGCACCAGGCAGAAACTCCACAGTATTTATACCCAAACTTTTGATATCCGACTACGAAATCGAAAATGTAACAAGCTTTAAATTTCTTGGTGTCTATCTAAATAATAAATTAAACTGGCAAACGCACATTTCTGAACTCTCGTCCAAACTAGCCAGAAACATCGGCGTTATCAATAACATCAAATATCTCATCAACAAAGACTCTGATCACGCTTTATTATTCCTTGTTCTATTCGTATTTATCATATTGTAACATTATCTGGCGGAACACTTTTCCAACCCACCTGAAGCCACTCGTCATGCTCCAAAAACGACTTATACGCATTGTATCTCAAACTGGAAAATATACACACACTGACCCATTATTTATTGAATTGAATATACTTCCATTTCCTAAAGTAAATAATTACATAATGTCTGTATTTACCCACAAATATTTCCACCAGCCTTACCTT
>JAVTVY010001791.1:0-33116 GCA_036873755.1 Hanleya hanleyi | reverse complement strand
GAATATTACTATCCAGAAAGGGATAGTTTACGATGTCGAAATTGTAATCATCTCTTTTGTCATAAAGTCGACGAGAGAGAATGCCCGCTTCATTTTATAGAGGTAGAGATCTAAATAAGATGTGCCTGTAGGGCTATCTGTAGTTTCCTTCAAATCCAGTGAAGGTGGATATATATCCTTCACTGCGTCATTTATATAGCGATTATCCACAGGGAGAAGATCGTCTATATAGCGTTTGGTGAATGAGAAGGAACGGGCTTTGAGTGGATCGGTTTTTGAAAGCGCCAGCATATAGTCATATTCATAAGAGAACAGATACAGGTCAGCCAACAGGGGTGCACAATTAGTACCCATTGAAATACCTATATGCTGCTGATATATTGTGTTGCCAAATTTCACATAGATATTTTTAATGAGAAATTCAAGTAACTCTATAAACAAAGAAACATCCCATGAATGATATCTCTTGTATGTAGTCGAGCTAAAGAATGCTTTATGGCTTCCGACATTAATATATCTACGATCAGTTTTCTTGAACACAAGATACTATTAATGAACTTAGACGGTCAATAAGGTCCTGATGAGGGATTGTAGTATAGAGAGTCGAGAAATCCCATGTGGATACATGTCTGTACGGTATGTGACCTTTAGCATCAAGCTCTTCCGTAAGACATTTGAGTTTTTCAATATCCACATACATTCAACGCCAGAGTTCTTAGAAATAGTGGCGCAATACCTTTCCCAAAATGCTTTTACCTCCTGAAGGGCCCTCGTCAATAGGTTGAAAGAAGCTTGGTGGTGCAGCTTCTAGAACCAGCTATGAATCTAGCTTTGTATGGTGATTTATGCATTTTGGGAGTCCAGTATATTTTTGGTATGTCGCTATGATTGGTTGGAAGACAAATACCTCTTTCCCTGAGAAACTTTGTGTGATTGTTAAATAAATCTTTCAGAGTAAATGCAGTTTGGGAGTAAGTAGACGTATTTGATGAAGATATGTCTACACTCAATTCTTTAACCAGCACCTGGTAATAGTAATATTTACATATGAATATTATATTATTCGGAGCTTGGTCTGCTGGGACTATGACGAATTTACTCTGGAGATTTGCTAGAACTTCTTGCGAATTGAGGTTTCTCAGTACTTGCTTTGCTTGGGGAAGAGTACTTCTGTCAATATGGCGGATTGTTTCAACGACCTTGCTCTTGGTGAGGTCCAGCCAATCAGCGAGTACTGTAGGGTCAACTTTTTCTCGCTTAGACCAATCAATAACGTACTGTTCTAATGCAGTCAGGACTATCTTCTGGTCCGCCTTCAGATTTATTCTTCTTGGCTCTCTATATTTAGGTCCTTTCATCAGGAGTAATTTCAGATCCTTATCACTCACCACATCAAGGTCACCAGTCACAATATGTTTGCATGGTGTATAGATAAAGTTCGACAATTCACAATCACACCGAAGTGTTCGTGTCCGGTCTATATCTGTGAACTTTTTCTATCGAAAGTCGCAATTTTTCGTGAGTGGATACGCTAGGTGGAGACGATGTGTCGCGTACCAAAATTAAGGTCGAGGTCAGAGGTCAAAGGTCACTGTTGCCTAAAATCAGGAAATCATTGATCATTGACAGTTCTCTACCTACAGTTGTAATTTTTGGTGAGTGGATGCCCTAGGGGGACCGATGTGTTACATGCCAAATGTAGGTCGAGGTCAGAGGTCAAAGGTCAATGTGACCGAAAAATCAGGAAATCATCAAAAATTCCTAATTTTTTGTGAGTGGATTCAATAGGGGGAAATGAAGTGTCGCATACCAAGAAATAGGTCAAGGTCGAAGGTCACTGAAAGGTCACAAGGTCAAACATCAGGAAATTATTAAAAATAACATTTTTTTGTGTCAGTAGATACAATAGGGGGACACGATGTGTCACATATCAAAATGTAGGAAAGGGTCAAAGGTCAAGGTCACTGTGACCCCAAAATTGTAAAAATTGTTAAAAATCATGATTTTTTTGGTTCATTGGGGAATTATTGGGAGTGGTTTTGTCATGTACCAAAGTTTAGATTCAAGTCAATAGTCAAGGTCACTGTGACCTCAGAATCAAGGTCAAAGGTCAATGTGACCTAAAACACAGGAAATCATTAAAAATTACCAATTTTTTGTGAGTGGATTCAATAGGCAGAAATGAAGTGTCGCATACCAAAAATTAGGTCAAGGTCAAAGGTCAGTGACCCCAAAATCAAGAAATTATTAAAAATGACATCTTTTTGTGTCAGTAGATAAATTAGGGGGACACGATGGGTCACATACCAAAATGTAGGTCACGGTCAAAGGTTAAGGTCACTGTGACCCCAAAATCATGAAATTGTTAAAAATCATTATTTTTTGTGGAGACGGTTTGTCATGTATCAAAATTTAGGTCAAGGTCAATAGTCAAGGTCACTGTGACTCCATAATAAAAAAATCATTGAAAACTACTTTTTTTGTGTCAGTAGATACATTAGGGTCACGTACCAAAATGTAGGTCAAGGCTGAATGTCAAGGTCACTGTGAGCCCCAAAAGTATGAAATTCATAAAAATCATGATTTTTTTTGTGTCCATTGATACATTGAGGGAAGACGATGTGTCGTGTACCAGAATTTAGGTCATGGTCAAAGGCGAAGGTCACTGTGATCCCAAAATCAGGAAATCATTAAAAATAACGTTTTTTTTGCCAGTAGATACATTAGAGGGACATGTGTTACATACCAAAATGTGGGTCAAAGGTCAAGGCCACTGTGACCCCAAAATCAACAAATCATTAAAAGTCACATTTTCATATGCCTGTCGGAGACGAGGTCGTATAATGCGATGTTGCCTTCTGTCCATTCATCCATTAACATTTGTTGTCCATGCGATATCTCCCAGTTTCAAGGTATGGATTGCTACCAAACTTTGAGTACCGGTATGTCTTACTCACATGGCAAGGAGGAGCCATAAATTTTTAGATCAATTTGTCAAAGGTCAAGGTCACAGTCTCCCAAAACTGAATCAAGTTTCTGACTCTGTGCTAGGTTGGAATATTCTCTCCCCTACATGTACATGTATATAGTATTGTCCTGTGGAGTTGTCTCCCATGTTTGAATCAGCTACACTCAGTTAAACTGTTGTGAAATAAAAACCATACATTTACTAATTTACCAGGGAGGGGGTCCTTTATGAACTTCATACCTGTTTATTAACTCAAGAACAAAGGTTTACTTCATCATTTTTTCCTTCATGAGAAACATTTGCAGGAAAACTACTATTTTCATGTGTTTGACTATTGTCGATATCAGTGTGGGATATGTGAGCTCTCAGCTCTTGCTTCAAGGTTAACTAGTTACCAAGAGTTGAGCTTATGTTAGTTTATCATTCACTATAAGATGTGATATATGTTACATTCTCAGACGCACAAGGCTATCAAGGCTATTAAAACAAGGCTATTAAACAACCTTGAAATTTGGACCAATGTAATTCCAGATAAACGGGCGTATATTGAAGCCCTTGGGCTCTTGTTATTTGTACGCATAGTCGTGAGGACAGAAAAATGTGGTCGGGGGTGGGGGGGACCCACAAGTATTCAGTCGTGTTTTTGGTTTTCTCTGGTTGCATTAAATTTATTTCTGCCCTGTACTGTAAAAAATGTATGATTTGTATTTAAATTGAATATGAAGGTTGTTAATAATATTGCCTTAATTTCTAGTTGTCTGGACCTGTAATGATGATTGTTTCCAAAATCTGCCTTAATATCTAGTTGTCTGCACCTATAATAAAGGTCGTTTACCAATACCTATAAAGCTAATTTCACCACATTTCATGGTTATTGCACTGCAATATTGGGAATATTAATGTATGTTTACATGCCTCCTGTGTGAATACATGTAAGTAAAAACTTACAATTTTCATACGTGACAGGTGATTTGCTGCTACTTTTAATGGTTGACAGTATTTCACAAGTTTTACAGTCTCATTTGACCTTGTATCAAAACCCAACATGCCATATCAGCTTAAAGACTCTTGTTTTGTAATATCTCTCTGAATAGATTCTTATTTTTTTCTTTTTCAGGTAAAGCAGCAGGCTGAAGAGAAGAAAAACAAGCACATTAAAAGAAAAAGACAAACAAGTAACTTAGTAAAATATAATTTTATGAACACAATTTTTTTTTTAATGTCGAAATGCAGTCCAAAATTTGTGAATTCTGAATTGGATTAAAGATCAGGCTTAACATCAGAAACAAACATTAGAATTGATGGATGTACCTTCCTTGTGTAATACTGTACTGTATATAGCAATGTTCATGGCCATCCTTTAGTGATATAACCCATGCATAAAACACATTCTCATGCAAACTATTTCGCTTGTGAAGTAGAATCATACCTTACTTTCTACAGTCTTTGAGGATGTCCGCTGCTGGTAAATCAAAGTAATTAACTATTTGAATAATGTGTGTTCATAATTCATAATTGTGTAATATGAGGAAAAACAAAGAGAAAAAATATAGGTTTGCATTTTTTAGCTGTAGGCAACATTAAGTGGACTGACCCATGCTCAATTTGTTAACCCAGAAAACATAGGGAATACCCCTATTTTTGAAGCATGTTCATGAAAAAATCAACTAATTAGTATTAAACTTTTTCTTATATTCTGACTATTTGCAGATAATCACAATGTCTGTCAAACTTTATCAAATTGGATGGATGTTGCTGTGCAAAATTCTCTGCTAGAATGCTAGAAGGAAATCCCTATCTCTTAACCTAGGGAAGGGAGATAACCCAATAGAAAAAAACAGTCAAAATGGCTGCCAATGCCAAAAGTCACCAACGGACATCATTAATGGAGTTCTATGGAAACAACAGTGCATCTTGGGATATCTTTCATCTTTGAAACATTTGATTGGTCAATTCAAATTTTCCATGGAAATCTTGCATATTCATTGGCTTGTGACATGTGTGAAGAAAATTGGAAGAAAATCCAACCAATCACAATTTCTGTAAGGTTCATTCTTGAGGTTTTAATATTTTTGTGTTATCCCTGTCAATTGCAGTTCGAAGGCACTCCGAGAGTTCAGATTCGACAATTCAAAGCACGTCAAAAGTGATTACTGGTTCCCCGACTCCACAGTCTAGCACTGGGAAAATGGAAAATGCTGGAAAGAGAACACCTCTATCCCCTCCTGTATCTGTACCGTCCGCACTGAAGAGTATTCAAAGAGCTGTTCAAGAAATTGTTGAAGACACATCCAGCTCATCGTCACTTCCACAGTTCAGAAGAAAGGCGAGGAAAAAAGAAGATGCTGATGGTTTGAGTTGTATTTTCCCAGCAGATTCATGGTACGAGGAGAGCATTAGAATTCTCAACGAAACCAAGAGTAATTTTGTCAGCGATCTCCTGCAGGACCAAGAGGTTCAGATGGATGAAACATTTAATCGAAAATCCAGTAGAGGCATGGACCGAGAAGTGAAGAAGCCAAAATATGCTACGAGAAGCCCTGGAGAGCTACTCGGCTTATTGGAGTCCAGTCCAAAGGAGCACAAGCTTTGTATAATGAGTATCCAGTCATCTCAAAAGGCTCACTGCAGGTTGGTTGACCCAGATAATGATCTCGAGGTCATTGAAATCAACGGGAGGACCAGATGTGGACGAGCTTTCAGTAAGGATGAAGTGGTCGTCAGAATCATTCATGCCCAGACCAGAAATGATGCAACCATTGGGGAAGTGCTCGGAGTTTTGAGGAATCACTCCAATGCCAAACATCCTATTTTTATATGTGAGCCAGACTCTCTCTGTCCAGACCAATTGATGAAACCTCAGTGTAAAACAGTGGCCAAAGTGAGGGTCCACAGACCAAAGCATCAGCAGCGGCCATCAGAAGCAAATCCTGCCAAGTTTGATATTGCCATTTATAACATCAAAAATGGTAAAATGAATTTCATTCGCTGGGTCAGTTTGCTTCGATCTGACTGCAATAGGTACCTCTACTGGGTGGTGTATTTAGATTGGCTCGACCATAAGTTATTTCCGTTGGGGGTAGTGGTGAAAATCACGGACTTGCAGAATTGTTCAGCAGAGGTGAAAATGGATATGCTGCTTAGTGGTGCGACTGTCCAGCACAAACTGAGAGTATTGTTTGGTGACAAAACACTGGAGCAAACCAAACAATTGTTGGACAAAACTCCCCTTGACATCTGCAAATCTGCAGAACTGATGAAGGGCGGAAGAGAAAACTTGACAGACAAGCTGAAAGTTTTTACCATTGATCCTGCTGGGTCACAGGACCATGATGATGCTCTCAGTGTTCAAGTTAATTCTGATGGTTCACTGTCTGTGGGTGTCCATATTGCTGATGTCTCTGCATTTGTGAAGAAGGGTGATGAGATCGACAAAGAAGCTCATAAACGTGGGACATCCCATTACCCTCCAAAAAAGGGGCCCATTCACATGCTACCAGAACCACTGAGTACTAACCGCCTGAGTCTTGTAGAAGGCCAAAACAGGCTGGCACTGTCACTATTTTTCACCTTCTCTGCTGACGGAAAACTCGTTGAGGAAAGAGGATGCAAGATCCTGAAAACCGTTGTCAGATCTCATAAACAGTATACATACCAGGAGGTGCAGGATATTATCAATGCCCGGGAACGCTTCACTGATGTCTCAAACTTGGAGGGGAATATCGTTAAGCTGTACATGATATCAATGAAATTGCGAAGACAGCGTCTTGGGAATGGTTGTTATCACCAGTCCATGGATTGGCTGGAGGATGACCTGTCCTCGTGGGAGGCTCACTGTCTGATAGAAGAGTTGATGGTCCTAGCTAACAAAGAAGTTGCTTCGTTTCTTCTGAAGAGTTTCCCAAAATGTACGCCATTGCGCTGCCAAAAAACACCCTCTGATGAGCAATTAGAGAAATTCCAGGACCAGTTCGGCCCCGAATTGACAGACATCGTTTCCTATTTGCAGCAGTTCACATGTTTTGAGAAGAGGGCAGCTTCTACAATTAGCACTAGCACAGGTTTGAGCACGGGTACAGGTGTGAGCGTGGGTGCTGGTGTGGGAAAAGCCTTCACACATTTACCAGTCCAGAAGTGGGTTTGGCAGGTGCTTTCCGATGCCATTGAGTCCAAGGATTGTAGACGTGTGGCATCATTGCTGCATTTGGAATGTCTCCACCCAGCACATGCTCTGGCCATGTATGAATGGATAGCCATTCAGACACCAGCAGAATATAGATGTTCCTCAGACGATGATTTGGCGAACCTGAAGCATTTCTCCCTAGGGAATGTTCTGTACACCCAGTTCACCTCGCCCCTCAGGCGATATTTGAACATAGTTGTTCATCGGTTGGTTCACAGTGCATTGAGCGGCACAGTGCCCGAGTACAAACCAGTTGATATCAGGACCATCTGTGAATCTATAAATGAATCACAGTCAGTTGCCAAATCCTACGATAAATATTGCAAGTCGGTGAAGTTGGCCCTCAAATTGCAGAAGGATCCAGTGACTATTTCGGGTATCATTGTGTCAGTAACTGATGAGAAAGTGGAACTCCTCAATGCACTCGCTAAACAGAACAGAGAAAAAATCTCGGATTTGAATTTCTCTAAACTGGGTGTTTATTCTCAACCAGAACTGGACAAGCCTGAACATGCCAGTGCCGGCGTCACATTGAAGTGGAAGAAGAGATTGTATGATGCCAGAGGAACTCATCCTCATGCCAAGCCGAGTGTGAAGAGAGGGATTTACTCACAGACTGTGGTCCCCATACTGGATCCAATGAACAATGTTGCCCAGATCAGTCTAGAGGACTGGAAGAAGCTGAAATGCTGGAGTGTTACCAAGTTCAAAAGGAAACAAAAGCTTGGCAAAATTAATCCCAAACCACCCCCAGATTATACTGTGTCTGATGTCACATCTGAAGTACGGGATGGGGAGCTGGTAGAGCAACATTGCAAATTCTCCCTGAACGTAAATCGAGGACAGTGTCTCTCAGTACAGCTCTCCGCCACACAAACTAATGGTCTGCTTCAACCGGAGATACAGATGTGCACCATAGCTCCATCGGTGACACTGTGTTTGCTTCATATGACTGACCCTGTTCAGATGTTCACCAGACATGCCAGATGTGCCGCGAAAACTTCGTACAAGTCTGTGGAGGAGTACAAGATGATTTGGAAACCCATTGTAGACATGGAAATAGCTGCTAACATCATCAAGGATCCTGAAGAAACCATTGTCATCAACAACCTGAAGGTTACTTTGGACAGACTAACTGATCTTGAAGAAACTTCTGGCTCCAACAGATATTCGGGTTATTTTGACCTTGGGAGGAGATTCTGTGATAACCGCTGCATCATCCTAGATTCCAGCAAAGAGGAAGAGGACAATGGTGGGTTCATCACTGACTTCCTTTGTCTTAGGTACACCCCAACTGTTACACATTCCACAGAAGATGACAGTTCGTCGACAACAAGCCATATCATTCAACATAGACTGAGAACTCAAACCACATGGATTGCACATGGTCAGGTCCAAAAGGTGGCCTCAGGACAGAGTGAGTACCGGTTGAACTTTAAGCTGAATCATGTATCCCAGCAGCCACCAGAAGGCCTATTCAGTGAAGCCGGTGTTCCATGTACAGTGGAGCTGCTTCATAAAGGCCCAGGCGACAGGTAATGGTACTGTATAAACTGTAATGTTTGTCAAATCTTGTTTCCAATTTCTTCATTTGACTTGCTTAGTCCATAAAATTTATGCTTTATCCCATGACTGAGTATATTAATATGCAAAACACTTATAAAATTCAAGTTTTGAGATAAAGGAAACAGTGGAACTCTATATATGAAGCGATAAGTTTATAGAATAGAATGCCAAAACATTGTAATGTACTGGATTTGGATCAGGGTGCATTTCTCTTCATTTGTAGATTTAATTTAATGTGAAGAACAACAGGAATGTTTTTCCATCACTTTCTGGGCAGTTTTCCCAGGTGTTGATATTCATAGATTTCTTGCGTGACCAGACTTTCTAGAATGTGATGGAAGAACATTCCTGTTGTTCTTCACACTAAATTAAATTTACAAATGAAGAGAAATGAACCCTGATCCAAATCCATTATATTTTTGTCCAATAATTGAAACCAGTAATACAGGATACATTTTGATATTTCAGCTCAATTTCTTTGGGACTAACCCAAAACATGCATATTGAAAGATTTCCCAGACATATTGTGATTAGTGATATATTTACTTACAAACTTCAACTGCAGATTGTGTCCTGCTTAATTCACATGAATAAAATCTGTGGCTATCAGTCTTTCTGTGATGAACAGATCTGACTCACTCATATACATGTTCTCAATATGTTTTGGCATTCTATTGCAGGAGGATTGAAGAAGCTCTCAGTGACCTTGAAGAGGGTTCACTTGCAGCATCCCTGGCGAAAGGATACAAGCAGTCCCCCTCCAGTAAGTGCCACAATTTTATTTTAACAGGCCCTTTTCTTGTGTGTCTGTCCTTCCACTGTCCATCCTTGGTCGACAGTGTGCAGACCAATCTTTCTCATGTATATTTTCAAACTTTTCACCAGGCCACAGGATATATCCTAACCTGTAGCATCATCCCACATCTTAACCGCATATATTCTTAGAGAGCTGTCATCATAGCACCGTGGGGCTCCTGGGGTTGACTTGAGATGCCGTTGTGCACACACCAGATCATGGTAAGAATAGGTCTCAGCTCCTCAGACAGGTTGTCGTAAGGGGTGACTAATTGGGGCACCCATGGGGTTCGAGGGTGGGAAAAGGAATAGGACCCCATCCGTTGGGCCTCTGGGTATGAAAAGGAATAGGACTAAAACGTCGCGATATAGTTGAAAGTGACGTTAAATCATATTCACTCACTCACTATCATCATAGAAGTTCTGCATGTGGGTGATACCCCACCAAGATCTTGAACCTCCTCTGATGCATTCAAACTAAGTACATAGCAAAGTACAGATAATAGGTGCAAACTGGCTGCCTCTGAACTCGAGATGTACTATAATATGTAACAAAGAAAAGAAATGTTGTTGCTTGTTGATCTTATTTTTAGCTTGCCTTTTGAGGCAAGCTATTGTGTATCCATCGCATGACAGCCTATATATTTTGAAAGCTTATTTCACAATGATATGAACAACCATTACCCTCTTCGATCCAGAACCCCTACCTGTATGCCACGATGGTGTTTTATTCCTCGACACATTGCCCCAGAGATGAGTTACATGTATTAGGATTCTCAGAACTCGCGTTCTAGGCTTTTGACAGATGACATATTACTGCGGGAACTTGTTAAACAGGGTTATACCGCCAAACACCTTTATTCAAAGTTCCTCAAATAAATACCAAACATTGATGGCAAAGTATGATCGTAGCATGCAGTATCTCTAACATTTTGTAACTTTAGTGCAGTTCCGCTTAACCTGGGGCTGGAGCAATTTGAATATTATGTGTTTTACATCTTGATGGTGTTCAAATGAACAGTCATAATCAAAGCGTGACTGAGCTGCATACTCTGGAAATGACTCCATTTGGATAAAGAATAACGGTCATTGATTAGGATTTTATGTATAGAACATCGTCTTGGGTTGTTGACATCATTGAAAACTTATTTACCGCTTACCTCTTGCAGGAAACCATTTTGTGTTATTATTACTTTATTCCATACACATTTGGAATTGGCACTATCATATGAAAT
This sequence comes from Hanleya hanleyi, assembly GCA_036873755.1. Lineage (NCBI taxonomy): Eukaryota > Metazoa > Mollusca > Polyplacophora > Lepidopleurida > Hanleyidae > Hanleya > Hanleya hanleyi. The sequence goes on along the minus strand of JAVTVY010001791.1, from coordinate 22,369 downwards.
GGGTCTTTCAATTATTGATGCGGAAATTCATTTATGAACAATGGCTGAATATTGAATATCTGATTTGTCACTTGCTAAGCTTTTTTAGAAAAGACAAATGAACATGATAATAATAGAACCATTTAATTTTCCTTTTCTTATTTCATTGATTTTGATTCCCTTCTTTCCTTTCCTATGTTTTTAACTTGTATTTTCCACACGTAGAGGAGATGAGAAGACAACTACAGATCATCAACAAAATGAAACCATGGATGCTAGAGAAAATCGGAGAGATGGAGCAGTCTGATCTGGATTTATCAATGTGGGAAGTCATGGGCCCTGGATTCCCTGGTAACAATACTCGCCAGAGAGAAGCCATTGAGAAGGCCATCCAGTCTGATTTCTCCATCATACATGGACCCCCAGGTGAATATCCTAATTATACATTGCTGGACCCTGGTTGGGAGTATAGAAGTTCTGTCTGTCTTTGTGCGTGTGTGATCTAACCGATGTTTAACAAGAAGTTTGCATGTAAAAATGTACACAGGTGATTTCTCGGGAGTAGTTCTTCCTGAGGAAGTGGTGGTAGGGAGCTTCTTGAAATTAAAGCGTGAGTTCTCGGATAGGAATGGCATATGTCAGTGATCCAAATGGGATACACCATGCCCAGTGTAGTGTTCTAATCAGCATGGAGAGGAGTTTCAATTGAAATGGCATATGCCATTCTCTCTGTGCTATTGTATGGCATGCCATATGTCATCCATTCTCTGCGGAGTTTGAAAAAGGATGTCAGGGAGTTTTTGGAGTTCCAACTCGGCATACCATGCCATTCCATTTGGAATGCCTTATTGCTCGATTTTTCTGTCAGATTTTTCATTTGAGTGTTTTCTTCACAAAAACTGCATGATAAATTAGTGAATAATAATCTCATGTGAAATAAAATAGTTGTTGAGAAAATTTCCTCACAGAAATGCAGAAATTTTGAGGAAAAATTCCCTGGGGTACCACTTCTCTAGTACCCCACATGCACACCATTTTGAATTTACCCATTGTCCTCTTCCCGGGGATGATGCAAATAAGCACAAAATGACCCTAATATGATAAGCTATAAAGTCACAGAGTATCAGATTTTAATTGTTTGTCATTGCAGAGATAGGCTACAAAGTTTGGTAGGGGCACAAAGCAAAGGTTGGAACAGACATCGTTTTATTAGAGATATCAATATTAAAACTTTTTAAGACAATTTGAGAGTTAAATAAAAGCTGTTTAGCAGAGCTCCCGGTATATGTGTTAATTCAGTGCAAGTGTTAATTTTTTCAAGTACTATAGTTATTTTTATCTCGCCTTACGAAGTAAAGGGGAGATATTGTGAGGGGAGAAAGAGGATGTCGTCGTCGTTGTCCCCTGCCTGGAAATGCTAAGGTTTTTGGTTTAGCAAATTAAAACAAAATCTAGAAAATTTAGAAAAAATATATGAAAAAAATATAGGGGTGGGTATTCCACCTGGGGGTACACTCCTGGGGTGTTCCAATGTTAAAATCCCTATGATAGACTTTTGCGTTTAGCTGAAGTGCACATGTACATCTGTACTTAGAAAGTTTGCTGCAGTTAATTGTCAGCTGTCATTGGATGATTATGAAACTTGGTACACATGTTTCTTATGATAGAGGATCTACCTGTGCAATTTAGGAGATGAAATATTGATTTTTGTCCAAATTATGGCAAATGATAGTTTTCTGTTTTGATGAATTGTACATGTAGGTCTCTACATGTATACATGTACATGGTAAGTTTGCTGCAGTTGTCAGATCTCATTGGATGATTACGAAACTTGGTACACATGTTTCTTATGATTAGAGTATGTACCTGTGCTATTTTCGAGATGAAATATTAATTTTTCTCCAAATTATGGCAAATGATAGAGTTTTGCGTTTAGCTGAAGTGCACATGTACATCTGTACATCACAGTTTGCTGCAGTTGTCAGCTGTCATTGAATGATTATGAAACTTGGTACACATGTTTCTTATGATCAGAGGATGTACCTGTGCTATTTAGGAGATGAAGTATTAATTTTTGTTCAAATTTTTAGGTTTTGTCTTAAGTAATTTGCCAATGATAATGTACATGTATGTATATACATGTACACCTGTACATGGAAAGTTTTTTGAAGCTGTCTGCTTTCATTCGATGAGTTTGACACTTGCTACCCAAGTTCAATGTGATTTGAGGATGTGCATGTGCTATTTAAGAAATATGACATTAAATATGAATTTTTGTCCTAATTATTGCAGTTTAGACTTTGTACATTTCCATTGATAAGGTTTTTGTTGGGCAAAAATTTACATGTAGATCTGTACATGGAAAGTTTGTTGAACCGTCCTTTCGTGGGATGATTATAAAACTTGACGGACATGTTTCATGTTTTCCTTGGTCAGAGCTGTCCCGCAGTAATCCCACATGGGACTGACCTATCCAGCAGTAATCCCAAATGGCACTGGCCTATCCAGCAGTAATGCCACACGGGACTGACCTATCTAGCAGTAATCCCATATGGAACTCGACTATCCCGCAGTAATCCCAGACCGAACTGGTCTATCCAGCAGTAATCCCATTTGGTACTGGCCTATCCAGCAGTAATCCCACACAGGACTGACCTATCCAGCAGTAATCCTAAATGGCACTGGCCTATCCAGCAGTAATGCCACACGGGACTGACCTATCCAGCAGTAATCCAAGACCGGACTGGCCTGTCCAGCAGTAATCTCACACAGGACTGACCTATCCAGAAGTAATATGACACTGGATTGCAATATGCAGCAGTAATCCCACATGGCACTGACCCATCCAACCATAGTCCTACATGGGACTGACTTGTTCCGCTGTAATCCCACACAGGTTTAGCCTATCCAGCAGTAATCCCACACAGGACTGGCCTCCCCAGCCGTAAATTATCCCACGCAGGATTGCTGTATGCAGCAGTAATCCCACACTGGACTGCCTGTGCAGCAGTAATCCCACACGAGACTGTCCTATCCAGCATTAATCCCATACGAGACTCATCTATCCAGCAGTAATCCCAGACAGGACTGGCCTATCCAGCAGTAATCCCACTTGGGACTGGACTATCCAGCAGTAATCCCACAGGGGACTGGTCTAGCCATCAGTAATGGCACACAGGACTGGTCCATCCAGCAGTAATCCTACACAGGACTGGCCTATCCAGCAGTAATCTCACATGGGACTGACCTATCCAGCAGTAATCTCACCCTGGACTGCCCTTTGCAGCAGTAATCCCACGGCACTGACCGATCCATCCTACATGGGATTAACTTATATGCCGTTAATCCCACATGGGACTGATGTTATTGTCTGTACCAGATAATCTATTCCAGACATTATTGTCTGTACCACATCACCTATTCCAGACGTTATTCTTTGCTCTACATGTATGCTTTCAATACTGCTGCAGCTTCGGCGGATGACCCCGCAAGGCGAGATGTTGGGGTTCTCAGAACGCTTGTTACAGATCCATATACTTAGAAGTGATAAATTTAGTTAATTATTTGTAATTCATCGTCTGATGCATTTATATAGTGCCTATATCAAAAATACTAAACATGTACGTAAAAATAATAACTTCCAGTGAGAAATTTGCATTTGTTCTTTATTTTACAATATGGGGGGGGGCTTATCTGGTCGGACTTGTCAGATAGCTTGTCATGAGAAGCGACTAACTGGATCATCTGTGGGGTTTCCGAGTGTAAAAAGGAATAGGACCCAAACTTGTGATATGACTGAAATTTTGTTGAAAGCGATGTTGAATCATATTCACTCATCCACTCACTCACTCAATCATAAGAGAGCAAACAGCAATTGGGGATATAACTGCAGGTCATCGATTTTAGGAGAGGATTAACTGATAAACAAAAAACAAATCATAAGAAGTGTGCACTTCCTCCTAGGGCAATGTCCTACATGTATATGATGTAATAGTCACTGGGTGAAATGTGCCAGTTTCCGAATTTGGAAACAGGGCGGAAACTGGGTGGAAACAACCGGATTCCATCCAGTTTCCGCTCAGTTTCCAAATTGTAAACTGGATAGATACAAGATGGAAACTGCACGGAAACCATGGAGCACCCCAAGCGGAAACTGAGCGGAACCCAGGATTCCGGAGGTGCGGAATAGTGAACGTGTTACACTTTCCAAGCTGTTTCCGCCAAGATTCCGCAGCGGAAATTATGCGGAATCTGGGCCGGAAACAGGATTGAAACCGGTTGGAAACTGTAACACTCTGCTGGTTTCCGCACTGGAAACAGCGCGGAAACTGGCTGGAAATATGAAAAATCCAAATACAGCTGTGCGGAAAATAAGCGGAAACAGGTTGGAAACAGACCGTCCTTAAAAGGTTTCCAACCAGTTTCCGCCTACTTTCCGACTAAGTTTCCAAATTGTAAACTGGACAGAAACAAGACAGAAACTGGGCGGAAACCATGGAGCATGCCAAGCGGAAACTGAACGGAACCCAGGATTCCGGAGGTGCGGAATAGTGGATGTGTTACAGTTTCCAAGCTGTTTCCGCCAAGATTCCGCAGCGGAAATTATGCGGAATCTGGGCCGGAAACAGGATTGAAACCGGTTGGAAACTGTAACACTCTGCTGGTTTCCGCACTGGAAACAGTGCGGAAACAGGCTGGAAATATGAAATATCCAAATAGAGCTGTGCGGAAAATAAGCGGAAACAGGTTGGAAACAGACCGTGCTTAAAAGGTTTCCAACCAGTTTCCGCCTAGTTTCCGACTAAGTTTCCAAATTGTAAACTGGACAGATACAAGATGGAAACTGCACGGAAACCATGGAGCATGCCAAGCAGAAACTGAGCGGAAACAGGTTGGAAACAGACCGTGCTTAAAAGGTTTCCAACCAGTTTCCGCCTAGTTTCCGACTAAGTTTCCAAATTGTAAACTGGACAGAAACGGGGCGGAAACCATGGAGCACCCCAAGCGGAAACTGAGCGGAACCCAGGATTCCGGAGGTGCGGAATAGTGGACGTGTTACAGTTTCCAAGCTGTTTCCGCCAAGACTCCGTAGCGGAAATTATGCGGAATCTGGGCCGGAAACAGGATTGAAACCGGTTGGAAACTGTAACACTGGTTTCCGCACTGGAAACAGCGCGGAAACGGGCTGGAAATATGAAATATCCAAATAGAGCTGTGCGGAAAATAAGCGGAAACAGGTTGGAAACAGACCGTGTCCGCCTAGTTTCCGACTAAGTTTCCAAATTGTAAACTGGACAGAAACTGGGCGGAAACCATGGAGCATGCCAAGCGGAAACCGAGCGGAACCCAGGATTCCGGAGGTGCGGAATAGTTACAGTTCCCAAGCTGTTTCCGCCAAGATTCCGCAGCGGAAATCATGTCGAAAGTGGGCCGGAAACAGGATTGAAACTGGTTGGAAACTAACACTCTGTTGGTTTCCGCAATAAAAACAGAACGGAAACAGGCTGGAAACATGAAAAACCTGAATAGAGTGGTGCGGAAAATAAGCGGAAATGTTAGTTTATACAAAAGAAAAGTCAGTGGTAAAATGTTCAATATTTATTTACATTCAGATTGGTATACAGTTCTTTGATCCTGAAATATCAGTGCATTGGAGAATAACATGTCAAACCAACAAGTTAACAATGGATGATTCTGGCGCCATTCTACTCTAATGTAAACACGTTAAACTAAATACTTTCAAGGTGAAATGCAAAGGTTCGTCTACATCACTTGATATTTGCAGTAAGATTGGAGAAATAATGTGTATATTAATTTTCTGGTGGAAAAGCTCCGAGTCAAGGGGAGATAAGCGATGCCATGTTTTAAAGCCGCTGATCATACACGTGTTTTATTTCTCTTTAAAAAATAAAACTTATCACCAGATTTCGTTCATTGATGGTTGTATAATTTATTATCATCATAAAAAGGAAAGGGAAATGCTTTTTTCTTACTTTTAATACCTTTGCATTTCACCTTTAATACGAAGCTGCGCATCAAAAAACCCCTACATTCATAATGTATTCAATTTGAACCAAGATGTCAGGAACACCAAGCAGTCAAGTCACAAATATACAGATTATCAAAAGTTTTCCAATTCGAAATGACCCCTAAGATTTCCGTCCAATCAGAGAAACCGGTATTCATTACATAAATTCCTTGATGCATCAATATGATCAATGATGTATACCAAATTTTACATCGTGCATTTGAACAGTATCAGAGATAGAGATCATTAATGATTTCGCATAAATTAAAGAAAGCCGCCCATCCTTCCCGCCACTCAGAGGAGCTGATGTGGTTATTCATTGAAAGTCTCTTGATACATTGATGCTGTGCACCAAGTTTCGTATAGAACACTGAAATGGTATCAGAGATATACATCATTAAATATTTTGCATAAATTAAAGATGGCCACCAAGGTTTCTGCCTAATCAGAGAAACCGGAACTGTCATTTGTCGTCTCTTGATGCATCGATGATGTATACCAAATTTTACATCGAGCACTTGAACGCCAGAGAACGAGATCATTATTGATTTTGCATAAATTAAAGATGGCCGCCCATCCTTCCCCCCCACTCAGAGGAACTGACGTGGTTATTCATTGCAAGTCAGTTGATACATTGATGCTGTATACCAAGTTTGTTATAGAACACTTAAATTAGATCAGATATTACAACACATTTAAGGGAAGTGGGAAGAGGTGCCGACATACTGACAGTCACATGACTTCACAGTATAGTCTTCTGGTTAACCTATTCTAAAGCACATACCAAGAATCTAACGATTCGTGATATGTGTTGTATCTCAGGTACGCTTTTATTGTACCTGTTCATGTGGCAACTTGGATGATATGACCACACGGCCCCTAGCACCGGCATAAGCGGTATTAGATACAAATCTAGAGAGCTATGATGGAAATGCTCTGACAACTCGTATACTTAAAGTTCATTAAAGTTTTTGCATAAATTAAAGATGGCCGCCTAGGTTTTCGATCAATCAGGTCCCGATATCTGGATGTATCGATGATGTATACCAACTTTCATATAAAACAACTGAATGGTAACAGAGATATGTATCATTATCGATTTCACATAAATTAAAGATGGCCTCCAGGATTTCCAGCTAATCAGAAAAGCCGGTTTGGTAATTCATTTAAAGTTGCTTGATGTATCGATGATGTATACCAACTTTCGTATTGAACAGTTGAATGGTTTCCGAGATATGGATCATTATCCATTTCACATAAAATTAAAGATGGCCGCCAAGGTTTGGTTTATACTTGGTGTAAGAACGCACAAGACAAAGCCTACAATAGCCTGTCTGAGCTCAACAATACGTCTAGACGTGACCCTTTTCAGCTGCACAAAAGCCTCAACAAAAAGCCTCAACAATGCGTTCTTACACCAAATATCGATCCAAGGTTTTCACCCAATCAGGTCCCAATTAAATAGGCTTCTGGTCCTTGACTAGGTAAATAAGCATACCAAATTTGGAATTCTTCAGTGGAACCGTTCTCCGGCTATCTCGCTCACGTACGGACGTACGGACAGACGGACATACAAGACGACAATACCCCATGGCCAAAATTGGCCGAGGGGTAATAAAACAGTCCATGAACAAGTGTAATATTCAGTCCATCAAACGCAACATGGGTGTAACATGAAACAGTGGTACCTTAAGCTTTGTTGCCACAGTTTACATGTAGGACATATCAAGAACAAACTTCATCTGTCTCCTGTTAACACGGTCGTTCCATTTGCCAAGATTCTTGGTCCCGTGATCCTTTGCGAAATGTCAAACAACAACAACACCGACATAACGTCATAATTGAAAATTAATCGCAACAATACAAACAGACGATGTCACGTCTCAAACGCGTCACCTGTGTGACGTCGGGTCACATGCATCATCTCCACAGATATGTCTACGTTATGTTCCATGTTCTATGCGTTCGTGCATTATCCAATAGGAAGCTGTAATGCTGACCGTGCAACCAGAGTCTGGCTAATATGAGGCGCTGTTTGTCACTTTCTGATTTAATCTACTGATTTATAAATATCGGGTATTTAGCAGTCGGATATATAAATATCGGGTATTTAGCAGTCGGATATATAAATTTGCAAAAAATGAACGTGAAATAAACACCAAGTTCAGTCAATTTTAAATCCTATATCAGCGAATAAAATCCGAGAAAAATTTATAAATACCTATTTTGGATTTCAAGATATATATATCTCTCGTTGTGTTATTTCTGGGATATAAATTTCTCCACCATATATATATATATATTCCTGATAAAGGATTTCTTATTTATATATCCAAGGTAACGTATCTTACTGATATATGAATATTTAAAAATGTGTAGTTGGGTATATATATATCCATCTTCATCTAACTCCGGATTTACAAATACTGAACTGAGAAAGTCTCATATATAGATATCCCAGTTATAATATGCTAATGAGTTGCGATACGTTTACCGCAAAAATGATGATGTCACACTAAGCCTCTTCAAGTGTACCAAGGGTCGGCAAACACCGCTCAATCATTCCGCAGATTCTCATGTGCGGTATTGTAAACACACGCTAATTTGTGGGTCATCTGTGAATATTATCGGGCAAATTCATTCAGGTATTTCTTACTTTTAACCAGCGTTATTCGCAGAAGCACAGAATGTATAGAAAGCTATTATTATTAGTATTCATTATGTCTTGCCCACGGATCACAAGGACTTGTCACTTGAAACACGAAATAGACAATATGATCTAAACCAACACCAAAACCGACGACGTCATCGGTTTTTGAGACTCATCAGCATACTATTAGCATACTATAAATGGGATATCTATATATGAGACTTTCTCAGTACAGTATTTGTAAATCCGGAGTTAGACGAAGACTGGATATATATATATACCCAACAGCACATTTTGAAATATTTATATATCAGTAAGATACGTTACCTCGGATATATAAATAAGAAATCGTTTGTCAGGAATATATATATATATTGTGGAGGAATTTATATCCCAGAAATAACACAACGAGAGATATATATATCTTGAAATCTAATATAGGTATTTATAAATATTTCTCGGATTTTATTCGCTGATATAGGATTTAAAATTGACTAAAGTCGGTGTTTTTTTCACGCTCATTTTATGCACATTTATATATCCGACTACCAAATACCCGATATTTATAAATCAGTAGATTAAATCAGAAAGTGACAAACGGCGCCTCATAGGCTAAAGCATACACCCAAGTTCATATGCAAATATTCTTCCAAAGCCAAAGAACTGGGAAACACTGAAGGAATCAATGCAATGGGCTTGTAAATGCAGGTCACCTGTAGAATCCAGATCCCAATTTGTATGCAAATACTCAAAGCCCCAAACAAAAGTTTCTGCCAGTCAAGATTGTCAGAGGCAGCCTGCCACTCATTTACGTTTCAAAGACGTGTTTCCTGAATAGACTGCAGTCACTGGCTTGATACAATGACTTTGGTTTAAATGCCTATCTGACAGGTATAGTGAATATTCATCCCCAAAATACTTTTGGAGAATTAAAAAACAAATGTTCAATATATTTCCCATTATACTGTAAATGTTAAATAATTTGATTAGTTAATATATAACTGTGTTGCTTTCTAAAATCTCTTCGACATGGGCGAAGCATTTCTTGGAAATATGTTTCAATATTGCTGTGCACATGGGAGCTCAAGCTTGTATCTTTGTTATATTTTGAGTGCCTAAATGGATGCCAGCACAAAGGCCTTAAGAAACTATTCTGGCAAACAATGGAAGTTTAACAGGCATAGTGGACTAAAATACATATACAGGACAGTATCATAACAAAGTTAGCCACAAAATTACCTAATTAGTCCGTCTATCGTGTCTTTATTTATTTTCTTAAGACCTCAATTAACAAACCAGATATAATAATAATAATAGAGTCTACATTATTGCAGACTCAATATTCATGTACAGATGTTGTAGGGCATAGGCCTATGCAAAATAAACAGCGGGCCTACGGGTAACAATTAGGCCTAATATACACATGGCTCATCGATTTAATAGTTATGTCTCCCCCAACTATGTCGGGGGGAGACATCTAGTGTTTGTTCTGTCTGTCTGGTTGGATGGATGGATGTCTGTCTGTCTGGATGTCTGTCCGTCCCCTTACCTTGTCTGCAAGATATCTTGAGAACTACTGCATGGAATTTCACCAAACTTGGATGGAACTTCATTGGGATAGCCCCCCCCATTTGATTAGGTTTTGGTGTGTGTGTGTGCATTCATCCGTGTCGGTTGTTCGTCCATCTACTGGTACATGTATATAAGGCCTTGTCTGCAAGATATCTTGAGAACTACTGAACGGAATTCCCTCAAACTTTGATAGAAGCTTCAGTGGGATAGCCCCCTCATTTGATTAGGTTTTGGTGTGTGGGCATGCATTCATCCGTGTCCAGTGTCCGTCCATCTACTGGTACATGTATATACAGGCCTTGTCTGCAAGATATCTTGAGAACATCTGGATGGAATTTCACCAAACTTGGATGGAAGCTTCATTGGGATAGCCCCCAGTTAATTAGGTTTTGGTGTGTGTGTGTGCATTCATCCGTGTCCGGTGTCCATCCGTCTGTCCATCTACTGGTACATGTATATACAGGCCTTGTCAGCAAGATATCTTGAGAACTACTGGATGGAATTCCCTCAAACTTGGATAGAAGCTTCATTGGGATAGCCCCGTCATTTGATTAGGTTTTGGTGTGTGTGTCTGCATTCATCCGTGCCCGGTGTCCGTCCATCCATCCATCTACTTGTACATACAGGCCTTGTCTGCAAGATATCTTGAGAACTACTGGACGGAATTTCACCAAACTTGGATGGAAGCTTCAGTGGGATATCCCCGTCATTTGATTAGGTTTTGGTGTATGTGTGTGCATTCATCCGTGTCTGTCCATCCATCTACTTGTACATGTATATACAGGCCTTGTCTGCAAGATATCTTGAGAACTACTGGACGGAATTTCACCAACCTTGGACAGAAGCTTCAGTGGGATAGCCCCCGCATTTGATTAGGTTTTGGTGTGTGTGTGCGTTCATCCGTGTCCATCGTCCGTCCGTCCGTCCATCTTCATGTACATGTATATATACAGGCCTTGTCTGCAAGATATCTTGAGAACTACTGAACAGAATTTCACCCAACTTGGAAGGTTCATTGGAATAGCCCCCTCATTTGATTAGATTTTGGTTTGTGCGTGCATTTATCCTTGTCCATTGTCCGTCCATCCATTCATCTAATTGTACATGTATATACAGACCTTGTTGGCAAGATATCAGGAGAACTACTTGACACTTATTTCTACATTAATTTTATAGCACTTTCCCTTAAATAATGTGCCCACTCAACGCAAGGTGGGAGGTTGTGGGAAAACAACCAGCATAGGCTTCATGCCGGAGCGGCAACCCAAGGGTCAAAGCGGAACCTCTAGTTCCTTAATTGACGTGCGCTCAAAACTGCTCCTCTGATACTCTTGTAGAAATTCTTGGTATATTGTTCGTTGTAAATTAAAGGACAGCTTTCCGTCCAGTCTCAGTGCACCTGAATCTTAGCGGAAACGTATGTCAGTTTCCGACCTGTTTCTGCGCAACCAGAAACAGGCTAGAAACTTAATAGCAGTTTCCGGTCCATTTCCGCTGCATTGGAAACAGAGCGGAAACTGACATCAGTTTTTGTCCAGTTTCCATGTACCGGAATCTGGGCGGAAACCTAGGTCAGTTTCTGATCTGTTTCTGCTCAAGCGGAAACCGGCTGGAAACTTGAATAGCAGTTTCCAGTCTATTTCCGCTGGATTGGAAACATGGGGGAAACTCGCGTTAGTTTCCGAGCTGTTTCTGCTCGAGCGGAAACAGGTCTGAAACTCCAGCACCAGTTTTCAGTCCATTTCCAATGCATTGGAAACAGAGCGGAAACTAACATCAGTTTCCCACCCGTTTCCGCTGAAGCGTAATCTGGGCGGAAATTTAAGGACAGCCTTCTGTCCAGTCTCCGTGCACCGGAATCTTAGCGGAAACCTATGTCAGTTTCCGACCTGTTTCTGCACAACCGGAAACAGGCTACAAACTTGATAGCAGTTTCCGATCCATTTCCGCTCCATTTCCGATGCATTGGAAACAGAGCGGAAACTAACATCAGTTTCCCACCCGTTTCCGCTGAAGCGTAATCTGGGCGGAAATTTAAGGACAGCTTTCCGTCCAGTCTCCGTGCACGGGAATCTTAGCGGAAACCTATGTCAGTTTCCGACCTGTTTCTGCGCAACCGGAAACAGGCTAGAAACTTGATAGCAGTTTCCGGTCCATTTCCGCTCCATTTCCGATGCATTGGAAACAGAGCGGAAACTAACATCAGTTTCCCACCCGTTTCCGCGTAATATGACAGGCGTCAAGTTTCCGTGCACCGGAATCTTAGCGGAAACCTATGTCAGTTTCCGACCTGTTTCTGCGCAACCGGAAACAGGCTAGAAACTTGATAGCAGTTTCCGGTCCATTTCCGCTCCATTTCCGATGCATTGGAAACAGAGCGGAAACTAACATCAGTTTCCCACCCGTTTCCGGTGAAGCGTAATATGGGCGGAAACTTAACAACAGGTTTCTGTCAAGTTTCCGTGCACCGGAATCTTAGCGGAAACCTATGTCAGTTTCCGACCTGTTTCTGCGCAACCGGAAACAGGCTAGAAACTTGATAGCAGTTTCCGGTCCATTTCCGCTCCATTTCCGATGCATTGGAAACAGAGCGGAAACTAACATCAGTTTCCCACCCGTTTCCGGTGAAGCGTAATTTGGGCGGAAACTTAACAACAGGTTTCTGTCCAGTTTCCGTGCACCGGATTCTTGGCGGAAACAAAAACACCTGTTTCCACTGGTTTCCGCATCACGGAAACAGGCTGGAAATGGGGTGTTACAGTTTCCAACTGGTTTCCGCCAAGAATCCGCATTTTTGGAAACCAGTACATTTCACCCAGTGAGTACCTTGAGAGGAGATATCTTGGGAGTATATTAACATTTTCCTCCTAAGGATATAGTTTTATAATTTGGACATCCTCCTAAGGAAATTTCTTCTGTAAAACTGCACGAATTCTTCTTAACATGATAACTTCGAAAGCATTCAGTCAATCCGCTCCAAGTTTTCTCTGAAGATCTATTATGGAAGTTAGACTTTGTTTATGTATACTATGATTGTCTTTTTACCCCTCAGCCCATAGGGCTGTGGGGTCTTGTCGTTGCCATGTACGTACGTCCGTCCGTCCGTCAACATTTTCTTGTCCATTGAATATCTAGATCTATGAAGTCGGGCCTGACCAAACTTTGGTGAGAGCTTCCTGAATGTTGACTTATGAAATGATTAGATTTTCAGATGGCTTTGATGATTTCATGATTTTTAATTATTTTTTATTATTATTTATTGATGGTTCAGATTTTGCACTGTTATCTATGCCCATCAACAATTGACATGTTCTTGTCCGCTGAATATCTGCAGATCTATCAAGTCGGGCCTGACCAAACTTTGGTGAGAGCTTCCTGAATGTTGACTGATGAAATGATTAGATTTTCAGATGGCTATGATGATTTCCTGATTTTTAATTATTTTTTGATGGCTTAGCTTTTGCACTGTTATCTATGCCCATCGGGAACCCTTGGTTGCATGTTTCATTGTGACTTTTGAAGGTTCGCTGATACAAGAAAGCCTGGTCCATTCAAGATTTAAAAAAAAGCACTGGATGGACCTTCCTTCCCCCCCCCCCCAATTTCCATATAGTCTGGGAGCTTACATGATGCTACACTTGTTCAACCTATACACCACCCTCTGGAGGATTTCCCCACCCCTGGGGCACTCAATGTTAAAGTTTGGGACTTTGTCCTATCCACAGCTTGTCAGTATGAGATGCATGTATGAGATGCAGTGTACATTGTTTTTTCACACACACACATGCTGAATCACCTAAATGTATTTCTTTATAGTAAAATAACTAACAGACTGGTGACATTATTTATTTCAAAAGTACAAGAGGAAATACCCGGTGGGGGGTTAAATGAAGGACAACATTTTTCTTCAATTTTGCTGTTAAATCATTCTATTCCATATCATATATATCCTAAAACTTTTGCATGAGCCATATTTTTTGTGTACTGCACGAATTCTTCTTAACATGATAACTTCGAAAGCATTCAGTCAATCCGCTCCAAGTTTTCTCTGAAGATCTATTATGGAAGTTAGACTTTGTTTATGTATACTATGATTGTCTTTTTACCCCTCAGCCCATAGGGCTGTGGGGTCTTGTCGTTGCCATGTACGTACGTCCGTCCGTCCGTCAACATTTTCTTGTCCATTGAATATCTAGATCTATGAAGTCGGGCCTGACCAAACTTTGGTGAGAGCTTCCTGAATGTTGACTTATGAAATGATTAGATTTTCAGATGGCTTTGATGATTTCATGATTTTTAATTATTTTTTATTATTATTTATTGATGGTTCAGATTTTGCACTGTTATCTATGCCCATCAACAATTGACATGTTCTTGTCCGCTGAATATCTGCAGATCTATCAAGTCGGGCCTGACCAAACTTTGGTGAGAGCTTCCTGAATGTTGACTGATGAAATGATTAGATTTTCAGATGGCTATGATGATTTCCTGATTTTTAATTATTTTTTGATGGCTTAGCTTTTGCACTGTTATCTATGCCCATCGGGAACCCTTGGTTGCATGTTTCATTGTGACTTTTGAAGGTTCGCTGATACAAGAAAGCCTGGTCCATTCAAGATTTAAAAAAAAGCACTGGATGGACCTTCCTTCCCCCCCCCCTCCCCAATTTCCATATAGTCTGGGAGCTTACATGATGCTACACTTGTTCAACCTATACACCACCCTCTGGAGGATTTCCCCACCCCTGGGGCACTCAATGTTAAAGTTTGGGACTTTGTCCTATCCACAGCTTGTCAGTATGAGATGCATGTATGAGATGCAGTGTACATTGTTTTTTCACACACACACATGCTGAATCACCTAAATGTATTTCTTTATAGTAAAATAACTAACAGACTGGTGACATTATTTATTTCAAAAGTACAAGAGGAAATACCCGGTGGGGGGTTAAATGAAGGACAACATTTTTCTTCAATTTTGCTGTTAAATCATTCTATTCCATATCATATATATCCTAAAACTTTTGCATGAGCCATATTTTTTGTGTCCACACATTTAACTGGTACAACACAATGCTTCAATTTCTGTCACCAAACATCTTACTGTACATATATGTACCTTGGAAATAATTTATAATGAGTGATTATATTAGGAGAGTCAATTTTTAGCCCGACTCTGGGCAATTTTGAACCAGTTTGCATACCTTGAGCTTCTGCCCCCCCCCCCTCCACCCACCCCAAATAATGATAATGGTGGGCCTGTGTCAATCAGAGTGTTTCTATGCCATTAACTTGTTATCACACTTGTGCAATGCATAAATTGCCACTGATAAAGTTACACTTTCTTGCATGCTGTAATCCCAGCACACCACTCATGTGAGGTTCCGATCCCAAACTCCCAGTTCCTTTTCGTAATTCATTATTGAGGGTCCAATTTTTTTTAGTGAATTTCGGCGCAAAGAGCCTGTGATCAATCACAAAACAGAGGTTTATTAACATGAAACTCAATACCCTCTATGCAATCGGATTGATATTGAGGCCCTCAGCTTTTTCTTGGAGTATTTTCTTTCAAATTGAACAACAACACTCAGTTTTTGTTTCATTTGAGTTTTGGGCACCCATACGTTTTCCGGAACTAAATTGGCTCTAGATGCAGCCCTGATCCTACTTGACTGCAAAAACAGGCTGAGGGGTCCACGCACCTTTTAAGTGCTTGCCTGCAATTTTTGAATTTGGTGCTAATGTTGTTATATGGAATATGGACTAGGCCTTTGGATTATGGACGCTGATATTCTTTAATGGACGACGTCTGAATTATGAATGACGGACTAGATGCTTGTAATTTCACACTCCCTATATCAAGGACAGTAGTTCAAAGGTCAAGGTCACATCTCCAAAAAATTAAATCTAACAATTATCCAGTCTGTTTCTCGAGTTCTGCACCAAACATGTCAAAATTAGCTCAATAAACAGTATAACCATAGGACATTACTTTTTGATTTATGTTGTATTTACCTTCACTGTCTGTTTCTATTACTTTCCAGGAACCGGGAAAACTTTCACTGCAATTAAACTGGTGTATTTTTTTGTGTTGATAAACAAATTCACCCAGATGAATGATTCAAAGGAGGGCAGTAAAGCCAGACTGAGGCAGGTCCTTTTCTGTGGTCCCTCCAACAAGTCGGTGGATGTAGTGGCTAGTAAGTATATCCTTGTTTGTATTTCCTTCAAACTTAGAGGGTTTGTAGAGAAAAGTGGTAGATTTCTAACATGGCACCAATGCCAGTGCCGAATTCAGTCTATGCCGCTAGTTTAATTAATAAGGTTGATATTGGCCCTTCCACAAGGTGAACAATATGGTGGTTGTGGTCCAGCTGTTTGTGTGCCTTTTGAGGTAAAACAGTCAGTCGTATTAATCTCCCTCATTCCCATCCATGTATTGATTACAACACATATAAGGAAAGTGGGAAGAGGTGCCGACATACTGATAGAGCCACATGACTTCACAGAAAAGTCTTCCGGTTAACCTATTCTAAAGCACATACCAAGAATCTAACGATTCGTGATATGTGTTGTATCTCATGTACGCTTTTATTGTACCTGTTCATGTGGCAACTTGGATGATATGACCACAGGGCCCCTAGCACCGGCATAAGCGGTATTAGATACAAATCTGGAGAGCTATGATGGAAATGCTCTGACAACTCATATGTTGGTAATTGGTGAGCTGTTTCGCTGTGACAACTCATACACTGGGGATTGGTGAGCTGTATCGTCAGATGAAAAAGACGGCATTTAACACAAAAGACAAGTCTGTAAGGCCCGATGTCGACACAGCATTAACTCCCCACAAATGCCAACATATATCAAAGATCAAAAGGTCTGTACAGGGGGCGGACCTCGAAAACGAAACGTCCGCCAGCAGAATCTCGCCATATACAGGTAAAAATTACAACACATATATGGGAAGTGGGGAGAGGTGCCGACATACTGACAGAGGCACATGACTTCACGGAAAAGTCTTCCGGTTAACCTATTCTAAAGCAGATACCAAGAATCTAACGATTCATGATATGTGTTGTATCTCAGGTATGCTTTTATTGTACCTGTTCATGTGGCAACTTTGATGATATGACCACACGGCCCCTAGCACCGGCATAAGCGGTATTAGATACAAATCTAGAGAGCTGTGATGGAAATGCTCTGACACCTCATATATTGGTAATTGGTGAGCTGTTTCGCTGTGACAACTAGTACACTGGGGATTGGTGAGCTGTATCGTCGCCAGATGAAAATGACGGCATTTAACACAAAAGACTAGTCTGTAAGGCCCGATGTCGACCCAGCATCAACTTCCCACAAATGCCAACGTATATCAAAGACCAAAAGGTCTGTACAGGGGGTGGGCCTCCGGGACGAAACCTCCACCAGCAGAATCTCGCCATATACAGGTAAAAATTACAACACATATAAGGGAAGTGGGAAGAGGTGCCGTCATACTGACAGAGCCACATGACTTCACAGAAAAGTCTTCCGGTTAACCTATTCTAGAGTACATACCAGGAATCTAACGATTCGTGATATGTGTTGTATCTCGGGTATGCTTTTATTGTACCTGTTTATGTGCAAACTTGGATGATATGACCAACGGCCCCTAGCACCGGCATAAGTTGTATTAGATACAAATCTAGAGAGCTATGGCGTTGGTTCTCTCCGGGTACTCCGGCTTCCTCCACCAACCAAATTGACTGTCACCGTATGAGTGAAACACACTTGAGTGTGACATTAAGCCAAACTCCCTCCCTCCCTCTAGAGAGCTATGATGGAAATGCTCTGACAACTCGTATATTGATAATTGATGAGCTGTTTCGCTGTGAAAACTCATACACTGGGGATTGGTGAGCTGTATCGTCATCAGATGAAAATGACGGCATTTAACACAAAAGACTAGTCTGTAAGGCCCGATGTCGACCCAGCATCAACTTCCCACAAATGCCAACATACATCAAAGACTAAAAGGTCTGTACAGGGGGTGGGCCTCGAGGACGAAACGTCCACCAGCAGAATGTCGCCATATACAGGTAAAAATTACAACACATATAAGGGAAGTGGGACGAGGTGCCGACATACTGACATAGCCACATGACTTCACAGAATAGTCTTCTGGTTAACCTTTTCTAAAGCATATACCAAGAATCTAACGATTTGTGATATGTGTTGTATCTCAGGTACGCTTTTATTGTACCTGTTCATGTGACAACTTGGATGATATGACCACACAGCCCCTAGCACCGGCATAAGCGGTATTAGATAAAAATCTAGAGAGCTATGATGGAAATGCTCTGACAACTCGTATATTGGTAATATCATAGCTACAGATTGTGCAGATTGTAAACATGACATCAACACTGTGTCGATGTGTGCAATGAAATGGCTTCAAGATCCTCATGGTACTCATATGAACAGTCACAATCAAAGCGTGACTGAGGTACATCATTTTTAGATGACGACTCTATAACGAATATTATGGATTAAGAATACTGATCAGCGATACGGATTTGATATTTTGGAACATCATGATGTCTTGCCGGCATCATTGAAAATTGTTGACCGCTTCTCTCTTGCAGGAAACAAGCCTATGTTTATGTATACCTTTGTCTTTTTGAATTTGGTGCTAATACTGTTATATGGAAATGGAATAGGTCTTTGGATTATGGACGCGGATATTCTCTAATGGACGACGGCTGGATTATGAATGACGGACTAGACGCTTGTAATTCTAAGCCTGACAGATTGCATTTTCATCTTACAATGCCAAATTCAGTCTATGTTGCCACTCCCATCAATACGGTTGAGATTGTGCCCCTCCCAACCCCACCTGCAATGTAAACAATATGGTGTCCATGGTCCAACTATTTGTGCACCTTGTGAGTTAAACCAACTGATTGATCCTGTTGATCTCTCCTATTCCCTCCATGTTTTCATAGCCTAGCTGCCAGAATGAATGTACAGCCATTCTCACCCACAGATATGGATGTGGAGTAATTTACGAATTAATGAGCCAGCAGACCTCTCGACATACACAGATGTATTGGTTCAGCCATATTTTCAAAGATGTTTTCCCTTGCCATATTCACTCTTATCCAACAGGGTAGTTGATATATGGGCAATCATATGCTTCATCTGTGGTTGTTGATAATTTGCTCCAGAATTTGTAAGATTAATCTTCTTTCATGGCGTAATAAAACTTGTCATTCAAAATTCAGGTAAATGGTTTTCAAGTTTTTATACGCCCGCCAAAAGGCGGACGTATTATGTGATGGCGGTTTCCGTCCGTCTGTCCGTGGGGGCGTCTGTCCGTGTGTCCGTCCGTCCGTCTGTCCGTCCCCCGTGTCCGGTCTATATCTGGGACAGTTTTCTATCTACAGTTCTAATTTTTGGTGAGTGGATACCCTACGGGGAGACGGTGTGTCGCATACCAAAATGAAGGTCAAGGTCAGACGTCAAAGGTCACTGGCCTAAAAAACAGGAAATCACTGAAGTGTTCGTGTCGGGTCTTTATCCGTGAATGTTTTCTATCGACAGTTGCAATTTTTTGTGAGTGGATACGCTACGTGGAGACGATGTGTCGCGTACCAAAATTGAGGTCGATGTCAGAGGTCAAAGGTCACTGTTGCCTAAAATCAGGAAATCATTGATCATTGACAGTTTTCTATCTACAGTTCTAATTTTTGGTGAGTGAATGGCCTAGGGGGGAATGATGTGTTGCATACCAAATGTAGGTCGAGGTCAGAGGTCAAAGGTCAGAGAGACCGAAAAATCAGGAAATCATTAAAAATTTATAATTTTTTGTGAGTGGATTCAGTAGGGAGAAATGAAGTGTCGCTTACCAAAATATAGGTAAAGGTCAAAGGTCACTGACCCAAAAATCAGGAAATAATTAAAACTAACATTTTGTTGTGTCAGTAGATACATTAGGGGGACACGATGTGTCACATACCAAAATGTAGGTCAAAGGTCACTGTGACCCAAAAATCGTGAAATTGTTAAAAATCATGATTTTTGTGTCCATTGAGAAATTATGGGGAGATGGTTTGTCATGTACCAAAATTTAGGTCAAGGTCAATAGTCAAGGTAACTGACCCCAGAATCAAGAAATCTTCGAATTTTTTTTTTTTGTCAGTAGATACATTAGGGGGACATTATGTGTCACGCACCAAAATGTAGGTCAAGGCCGAACGTCAAGGTCACTGTGACCCCCAAAATCATGAAATTAATAAAAATCATGAATTTTTGTGCCCACTGATACATGGACAGAAGACGATGTGTCGTGTACCAAAATTTAGGTCAACGGTCAAGGTCACTGTTTCATATGCCTGTCGAGGACGAGGTCATGTAATGCGATGTTTCTTTCTGTCCATTCATCCATTAACATTTGTTGTCCATGCGATATCTCTAGTTTCAAGGTATGGAGTGGTATCAAATACCTTACTCGCATGGTGAAGAGGAGCCATACATCAATTTATCAAAGGTCAAGGTCAAGGCCATACATCAATTTATCAAAGGTCAAGGTCACAGTCCCCCAAAACTGAATCAAGTTTAGCTGACTATATGTGTTAGGTTTGAATATTCAGAGGTCTCTCCGGGTCCCCTAATGTATACAGCATTTGTCCTGTGGTGTTGTCTCCCATGTTTGAAACAGCTACATTTAGTTGAACTGTTGTGAAATAAAAACCATACATTTACTAATTTAACGGGGAGAGGGGTCCTTTATGAACTTCATACCTGTTTATCAACTCAAGAACAATAGTTTACTTCATCACTTTCTTCTTCCTTCATGAAAAATTCTCTCGTCTGAAAGAAATCCGTTTGCAGGAAAACTACTATTTTCTTGTGTTTGACTATTGTCGATTTCAGTATTGGATATGTGACCTCTCGGTTCTTGCTCCACGGTCAACTAGTTTCCAAGAGTTAAGCTCATTTTAGTTTATCATTCAATTTTAGATGTGATATATGTTACATTCTCAGAAGCACAAAATTGCAGACCTTTCTCTGGATTGCTAGCTACCAATTGGAATCAAGGCTATTAAGCAACCTTGAAATTTGGACCAATGTAATTCCAGATATACGGGCGTATATTGAAGCCCCTTGGGATCTTGTTTAATTACTGCTCTTTTTCAAACTTTGTTTCAAGAATATCTGAGGAGGAAGTTTGGAGCGAACTCCCCCAAAATTGTACGAGTGTATGGGGAAACAATAGAGACCAAAGAGTTCCCCAAACCTACCAAATGGATTTCACAAAGGCTGGCTTCATGTCGTGCTGTGTGTGACTCAAAACTGAAGGATATTGCCCTCCACCACATCATTCGGCGCCCAGACCGCCCATATTCGGCGGAAATAAGGCAGTATGACAACCTGATCAAGTCCTCTCCTAAGGAAGCCTGGAAGAGAAGAAAGGAAATCTCCAAACTTCTATTCAAGGCTGGCGTGGAGGAACTTCAGAAATGTGAGGTGGTACTATGTACAGCCACGTCGAGCAGCTGTCCGAAACTTGTCCAGGGCACCCACGTCTTCCAGTGTATCATCGACGAATGTGGGATGTGTCCAGAGCCTGAATGCTTGGTGCCTCTGGTGTCTTCAAAGGCGAAGCAAGTGGTGCTCATCGGTGACCATAAACAACTTCAGCCCATCATCATGAGCAAAGACGCTGCTAGACTGGGTCTGCAAAAATCCCTCTTTGAAAGATATGCCGAGGCCCTGGAGAACAAACAGCTTGGTACCACTGCCAACTACACCATGCTCAACATACAGTATCGCATGGTAAGACCGCACAATAGTCGTTGTTTCACAATATATTTTAGTCGTTTTTTCACAATATATTTTCCGGTTAAAATCTGGTTTCTTACAGCAATTGTCATTGTCAGATTTTCCATGTAATTTATTTATTTAATATTCATCGACTTTACTCTGATTTACCAATGTTTATTCCTAATAAGCATAAAATGAAAAAAAACCCTGATGGTTTCATGCAAGTCTCATTTAGCCCGCACAGTATCAGATTTAATATCCGTGTTTACTGAGGTTGGAGTGTTTTTTCATATTTTGTTTAGCACCCGAGTATATGTGACTTTCCATCGAAAG